>JAEIFU010002118.1:0-50457 GCA_018904235.1 Lordiphosa stackelbergi
TTTGACTCTTCGAACCTGAACCCGAACCGGACCACTTTTTCAAAAAATTAGGTTCGGTTCACAAAAATTAAATGCTTTTTTTCAAGACGTGAACATGAAAATATTGGAAATCTATAGATATTATAGTAAAACTATTGTGCTTTGCACTAAGCTTGTGTGGCTTTTATATAAATTGCTTTGAACATAAGGTTAAATTCGATTAATGCGAGCCATTTGATCTAGTAACCGAGCATACATACATGTTTAACTTCAGATATGTATGTACAATGTACATACATACATATGTTTCAATTCCATTTGCAACGATGTTCTCGTATATACACACATACATATTTTCGGACTTTAGTCTTGGTTTTTGTTTTATTCCCACATTTTTATGTCAAAATACAAACACACTTACACTTCACATATTTCATACATATTTGGCAACGGTGTGGCCGATTAAAACACTAAATCAGGGGTGACAGCATTCAAGCACGCATGTGTTGTGTAGTACGCAAAGGAATAGCCTGCGCGTATAGACTTTACGCAGCCAAAGCCAACAAAAAGCAAAACACACAGGGCCGGTTTTGTTGTTGCCGGGACCCGCACACCCCCGGCCGCAAACCGAAGCAACAACAAATGTTATCCAACGACCGCCCACACAGACAAAAGAAAGCGTTTCCTTTCGTTTGTGTTCCGTTTTTTTGGTATAGTGTATGTATGAGTGCATGATTTTGGCGCAAAAACCCGCGGTTTTCGCTATAACCAAATATGTAAGTACATACAAATAGATGCAAAACGCTTTAACTTGCAGTGCATATATTCCCAAAGTTAACACAGTATGTACAATGTACATTGTACATACATAATATATGCACATTTAGTAGTCGGCAACGGGCACATTTTTTCTGTTTTTTTTTGAGTGTCTCGTCCGGTACGGGCACATTCCTATGCATTGCTTTGCAGACAACTGCAGCAGCGACGAGTCGCACTGACGCGTCGCCATGATAAAATAATAAGAAGAAAAGAGACAAAAGATGTGCCTTTGCCTTTTCAATCATTGTTGTGCGTTGTTCGAATTCGTCTTATTTGTGATTAGCCGACAGACACGCCATTTAAAGCTCAATTGTTTACCTGCGCAACATGGCTTCGAATCCAGTTTTTGAACATTATAAATATATAAAAAGGACGACAAAAGTGTGTGTAATGAATGCGGATTTGGAATGACGGGACGTCACGGGACCAACCTGCTCCGGCACATTCAGCGGCATCATAAAAAAATAGCCGAAGAAATTGAAAATAAAAAAAAAATGCGGCAGAAGAAAATTGATCAACAGCCAACAATGAATAAATTCTTACAGATAGAACAAGCATTCATAAAACTAAAATTGAGTGAAGACCAGCTACGGGACGCGTGTATAGAAATGGTCACAAAAAATGGGCGGCCCCTAAAAATTTTTGAAGACTCTGGCTTCAAGAAAATTCTTGAGCCGATATGTAATGCGTTTGAAAAGCCAATTTCCATAAATCGCCAAAATATTCGAAGCCTTGTGAAATCAAAGGCTTCAACCATCCGCAATGAAATTAGTGGAATTCTAAAAAATCGGTGAGTACAAACATATGTTAGCAGATTGTGCATATTTGTGTGTGTATGTATCAATTTTTATTTGAGATACAATGTCTTTGCATATATATGTATGTATGTATACATTTCCTTTAAATTGTTTAATTTAAATTATGCAAGAAATTACATACCTATCTATGTACAAACCTGGTTTCACATAAATATTAATATATGTATTTGCAGAAATATATTAATTAAATTAAAAATATGTTTTTACGAAATTATTTCAGCTTGATATCAATTAAAGTTGACTGCGTAAGTCGTTTGGATCGCGCCATAATTGGCATTAACTGTCAGATTCACAAAGATGAAGAAATTCGCACTTACACGCTGGCTATGAAAGAGGTCCACGTCCAGCATACGAGTCTTAATCTGAGTGCTATCATTCAAGAAGTTCTCCAATCCTACGACATTTCTCTAGGCCAGATTTATACTATCACCGTGGATAATGGAGCAAATATGGTTCGAGCAGGCGAACTTTTAAATGACAACTGCATAGCGGAAAAGGAATGCGACTATAACGAATGCAATGTTGATGAAGACTGCTCATGTGAATCAAAACCATTTCTTGATTTGGACGATGACGAAGTTAACTCAATAAATTCCATGGAGGAGTCTATAATTACAGTTCGTTGTGCTGCACACACGTTAAATTTAGTAGTTAACGATTTTTTTAAGGACGTTCAGTTTGACATTAGTAAAGTTCGCACACTTTGTAAGAAACTCCGTACTCACACTATTTTAAATCTATTGCATATAGAAAAATTGAAAAAACCAGTGCTAGACTGTGTAACGCGATGGAACTCAACCTTTAAAATGTGCGAGCGCTTACTAACTCTTAAAGATTTTTGCATTAAGAGTTCTTTGAAGGAGCTCCACCTAAAAACTTCTGAATGGAACGTAGTTCAAAATATATGTAATTTGCTGCAGCCAATTTATAAAACTTCCTTAAAGCTGCAAGATTCGCAATTACTGCCAAGTGATTTTTATTACGCTTGGTTTTCATGTCGAGCAATTGTTCTAAAATCTTCAGCAAAACATTCTTTATTGCTATCTAAGTGTCTCGATAAACGTTCTTCTATTATGAGTTCAGTACCAATATTGGCTGCAGTGTTCTTAGACCCGAGATTTCAAACTTTGTTAACTTCAGACCAAAAAAAAATAGCAAAGCAGCACATTGCAGACATGCTTAAGCGCCAAAAAGAATTTCTTAATGAGAGTTTTCAAAATTCAACTTTAAATGACTCAACGTCTGATTGCGAAGAAGAGAAATTTATGAAACAAATAGAAAGCAATAATCAAATAGCAAATATAAAGTCTGTAAATGAAGTTATAGATTCATTCGAAAATTGTCCAAGAGAACATACATCGACAAATGTCTTAAAATTTTGGAAAGCTCAAAAAAATGAGGACTTAAGAAATATTGCTTTGACTATACTTGCTGTTCCAGCAACTCAGGTATCAGTTGAACGAGCCTTTTCAACACTTAAGTTTGTTCTTTCTGATCTAAGAGCTAGTATAGATGAAGAGCTCCTTGAAGTTATAATGCTCATTAACTTAAACTAAGCAGCTCTTAAATGTTGTATTTGTCAGCTAATGAATTTAATATTTAGAATTGCTTTATTGGAATAAAAAATATTATTTTAAACAAAAAGTATTAATAAATGGAAACCATCTTTTTATGTTCAAGCGAACCGAGGTTCGAACCAGAACCTTGGGTTCAGGGGTTTAAGGAACCGGTCCGCGAACCGAACCTTAGACTTTACAACGGGTTCGAACCCCCGGACCGAACCTTCTGCAAAATTTTAGAGGTTTGCAGCCTATTGGATAAACCCCAAATTGGTGTTAAAAAAATATTTTATATTTAATTATAAAATTTTTTTATTTTTTTTTTAATTTTTTTTTTTTTATTTTATTTTTTTATTAATATTTTTTTATAATTTAATTTATAATAAATATTATATATTTTTTTTTTTTTTTTTTTTTTTTTTTTTTTTTGTTTTTTTTTTTTTTTTATTTTTATTTTCAAATATTTTTTTTATTTTTTTTTGGATTGTGATCTCTAGAAGGTAGAATATATATCTACAAAACTGTGGGAGATATGAGGTTTTTTCAAAATTGCGGGGGCGGGAGGGGGCGTTGCAAAAATTGAAAATAAACTTGATCTGCCTGCAAGTATAAGAAGCATTTGTCCTATATGTACATGCCAAACCTCTATATCTTACCATCTCTCAGATTTTCTCAAAAACACATCAAATTATGGGAATAACATGAAAGGCCGCACCAAAAAAAAATTTTTATGTACTGCAGAGCAGTGAATTGTTCAAAAAGCTTCAAATTTACATTGTTCAGCTTCAAAAATGCACAAAATTACAATTAAATGCAAGTGTCGATACGGTACGGAGAGTTTTCCCTAAAGCTGAATATCTAAGAAGACGAAAACTAAAAAAAAACCCACCACTTAACGCCAAACGTAAAGATTCTCGTCAAGTTCACATTTTTTCAGTTACTCTCTTCCTCTGAATGTGATTAAAAAATAAAAACCTTAAACATGCTTAGGTGTGTATTATATGTGTAAGAGAAAAATGTTTCTGGCACGCCGTCAGCCTAACACCTAGTCAGCTTGGCGTCGATTAGTTGAGAAGTTGCGCTGTGATCTTGACAGTGGATGGAAGAGAGGAATAAACAATTTTTATTCGCTTTTCGATTCTTACCCCAATAAAGTAACCGTCACCAAAACTCGAAACAGAATAAGGTTAACAACCGTAACCCGTACCGTAACCCATATTCCACTAGCGTAAGCGGAAATAAGCGATCAGTCAAAACAGCGTAACCCTAACCGTTATTCGATTCGGTTTTAATCTCTGGAAATAACAGAACTTATCATCGTACATATATCGAAAATTAAAGATTTCGAATCAGTGCTTGGTGTAAATATAGAAGGTTGACTCATTGCACAGAGAGAAAAATATCCGAAAAGATCACTGAGAGACTAATATAATAAGGGAATCAAATGAGTGTTTCGGTTCTCAATTTATTTCGGGTTTCCGTTCCAATACGATACCAGTTTTCAATGTTCAAAAATCTACTTACCGGTTACACTGTAGGTAAGGTTGCGATGGTTGAAATGGGAGATTCCCATTTCCTCACTTAGGCCAATGAAGGCCCATTGTGGTACCATATAACCCCGTTAAACCATTTTGAAAGTAGCACGAATTTAACAGTGAAAATCTCTATTTCAGAAATCAGATCTGACAGACAGATCTGTAAAAATTTCTGAAATAGAGATTTACTCACTGCTTAAATTCGTGCTACTTAGGACGACCCAAAGTTGTAAGACGTCTTCTGCTGAGAACTGGACAATAACAGAAGAGGTGTTGTACACTCTCGTCCTCATCCACTGAGTTGCAACTTCTACAGAAGTCATTGTGCATGACTACGAGCCTAGCGGCGTGTCTTCCTATGAGGCAGTGTCCAGAAAGGGTCCCTACTAAAAGGGAAATGATTCCTCTTTCTTGGCGGAGCAGCTCTCTAGATTTTTTAATGTTAAGAGTAGGCCATGTTAACTTGGATACTTCACATGTGTAAGTCGTTTGCCATCGATTCATGGTTATTTGATATGTAGTTTCCTTTGTTTTTAGTTTAAAGGTCGCAAGAGGCACCCCTATGTTGCTTTTATCCGGTAACAGCTGAGTGGTGGTGCCAAGCCTGGCGAGGTGGTCAGCCATCTCGTTGCCTTCAATGTTACAGTGTCCAGGCACCAAATAAGATTAATGTCAGGGAGCCTCTCTTAAGAGATCTGCTCGTAAGAGTTTTTGTATTGTTAACATAACCGTCAAGAGCTTTTAATGCAGCTTGACTATCTGAGAAAATAAATACTTCCTCTGCTTGGTAAACACTACAATGATCAGGGAGTCTAAATGAAGTCTTAATCCCAAGCTCTGGACTGAATACTCCTCTTCCTACCTGTCCATCCAGTTTGGAGCCATCAGTGTAGAAATTGATGGCATTCGGTTTGTAGTGAGGCATTGAGTTCCAGTCCAGCCGACTCGGTATAGTGACTTTATACATAGTGGTAAACGTGGTTTTTGGGGTTCAATAGTCAAGCTTTGGCGGTACCGCTACTTGATGCAGTAGTATAGAGGAGTGACCAGAGTAACTATCTTTCCAGGTACCACATTCTCTCAGTCTGAGAGCTGTGTTACTGGCGATTTCTCTTCCCAGAAGATCTAAAGGCATAAGTGCGGCACTACGTTGAACTTTAGTTATGGTTACACTGTAAAAAGCAAACTTTTTCAGTTTCTAAAATAGGTAGTTTATTATTCCTAGGCCTTTTATTCCAATTCAAACTCAGATATTCATTATGTTTTGTCAAATGCAGTTTTTCTGTCTTTTTAATATAATTTAAATGAATCCAAATCTTTGGAAATTTTGTAGTAAAAGTCCCTGATAAAATATCAATGGTCGCGTGCCTGAATTCGTTTACCGAGAGCTTTATAAAATTAGACTATGGTACATAAATAATAATAATAATACAACTTGTGCTAACTATGATACAAGATTCAGAGATTGTGAGTTGCTAGCAGCATTAAAATGGCATTGGCGAAATGAGCATCTCTCAACTAACCTACATAATTGAACTATATACATACACACACAGGCACGTATTACTCGTATAAAGCTTAGGGCTTAGAAAATATAAATACAATAACTATATACAATTCATGTCGCGAGAGTAAAGAGAGAAGGAGCTAAATGAATTCGAAACCCTCGTATTTGTAGTCTGTTTCAATTCTCGTCTCGGGCATTAACGTTTTGCCCGCCACATCAAAGGCGGTGATGAAAGTGGATGTTTTGCCATTGAGCTCTTCAGATTTGATGGCTATAATGATGCCATCATCGGTGCCCGGCAGGAACTTAAAGCTAGAGAAGCCATGCGTGGGCGAGGTGTTGTCCGGATCCAGTTTAACGGTTTTAATGCTAGTGAAATCTTCATCGGCTGAGACCAAAATATTGCAGCCCATATGCTCATCGCGGGTTTCGTTGTATCTGTGTTTAAATTTAGGAGGTATAAGAGATTAATGGAATCAATGGAATTGGGTTAACTGAAACTTACTTCTCTCGGGAGCAGCGTCGTGGCAGAAAGTACCAGCGTTGATTTACCTCCGACCAGGCCCCACTTTCGTGTATCATATAGCCCGGCCAGGAGATCTGTTGCGATTCTAGCCTCAGCTTTTTATAGTTATCCACCCAGTTAAGAGAGCGCACCTCGCCCGTTGGCGTTATGGCCTTTACATACATGGGATTATTGTTCTCAAAGTCACCCATACTCGTGGTCCACTCCTTGCCCATGGAGCCCACATATAGAGTCTGCTGCTTGACGGTGGCCCACTCGGATTTAAAACCCTTGGCGCTATGCCCATCTCCATCGAGCAGTATTACCCAAGGTATGGGTTTGTTATTGATCAGCTCATAGATCAGTCCAGTGCGATCATCAAAGCTCAGCAGTCGTCCATTGAAAGTGACCAGCTCGGATAGTTCCATGCCACGTCCTTTTAAAGCAAATGCCGATTCCAGTGACGTGGGCGGACCATCATCCCAGCTGATTTGTATCTCGCTCTTGGCCAGCGTATACGTTAGATAGCCCTTTTTGAGATAACTACGCCAGGTGGTGCTGCCATCGGTCTTCACAACCTTGGAGCTGGTATCTAGATCTGCTATCATGGCAATGCGATAATTGATAACGCCGCCACGCATCATCATAGGCGGTGTAAGTGGATAGGTGGCATTGTAGACATATATCATCTGTTGCTCCAAACTCTTGGCCTCTGCATAGCTGCGGCGCAGCCAATAGCCATCCGAGGAGGATCTGGAGCCCTGACGAGCATAGTAGAAGAGCAACACCAAAGCCACAACACAAACTATCAGCAGGGCAAAATGATAGTTAAAACGAACCGTTCGATTCCCAATCCGATAGGTAGGCGTACGCAGGGCAGATCGCCAGTCGCGCATGTACATAGCGCGTGGCGTGTTTTCCAGTTCCCTGTACGATGTTGACACGAAGGTCGGGCTTTGCATTTAAGAGCAACGTGTGATTTTCTAATGTGTGTGGCAAAAATCTTGAGATGTGTGATGTGGAATATTTGTATGTGGGACAGTGTGACCATCAGTCAGAGGGCAACAGCTGGGGGAAGCAGCTGTGACAGTGATGGGCAAATAGTGGTGACAGTTTAGCTTTTTTGTGTCTAGCGGCCGCTTAACTACTTGACTTTACAGCTTCATTTCAGACAAATAAATCGATTCAGTTGAATTTATTTAAGATAGTTTTATTTAAAAAAGCTTAACTTTTTATAACCTAATTAAATTTAGCTCTGGTAATTCCAAAAAATTTCCCATCGATAGATCGCGAATTATGAAGAATTTTCATGCAGAAAAAACGCGGGGTCATCCGTGGTTTCTTTTTAAACGAATTTTAAAGTTGTAATTTTGCCCATACAAATATATGCTTGATCACATATTGTTTTTCGATTTCTGTTTGTTTTTTAAAAAAATATATTAAAAATTTTATTTTCCTATGACTCAGGGGAACATTTGCTTGAATTTCAATGCGAAAGTGAGGAAATCTTTACACCTATTTGATCTGTTTTTAACTCTTTACCACGGCACCTATTGAGGAAAAATTCAAGGCGCGTTTTTTTTAACGTGTTTTCCCCATGAGGCCTACTTCACGTTAGCCACAGAAGGGCGTTTTTTTTAAGTGGTGTCCCCTAAGGAAGGCCCTAATCCACTGTCGTCTTCCCTGTGCACTTCCTCTTCCTCCTATGAATTAATATTTTCGCGATCCATCGATGAATATTTTATTGTACCCAAATAAAGTTTTCGCCAGCGGCGCACATTTTCCATTACTCACCTTAGCAAATATAATAGGATTATATAACTGACCAATAGCCAGGAAGATGTTATGGATCCTATCCTTGTGACTTGGGAATCGTTTATAAAACATAAACTTGGCCAAATATCCTGGATTGTGCATTTTTTTTAGCCCAAAATGAGGCAACTCGGCCTTCACATCCCGCCACAGCCTTTCTATGTCTGGTGTGTGTGCTTGTGTAGAGGGATCAACAATATTTTTGGAATGGTTCACCGTTTGGTGTAGAAACCCCTAATCTTCCAGGCAATTGTAAGCTTTCCAGCAATCCGAAATGACCGTGGATCCGTCCGCTATATTTTCCTTAATTATTTTTAAGAGTGTTTCCTTTCCACGGTCTTCAACGGAATTACGAAAATTTACCGGACTCGTCCCAATCCACCAAAAATCCACTGACCCTCCACAACCCGACCACAAATATATTTCCGCCTTCCGATTTTTGACTCGTCAATTTCCACGATTTTGACGTGGCCACCAAGTTTTCCACTGCTCTCACGGATAGACCAATCTATATAAACCTCCCTTACAAAGTTTTTCCAGTCTATAATTGTTTGCCTGGCCCATCCCAATTCGTCTTCCAAAAACTGAATTTCACCTTTTAAAGTAAAAAATTGTAAACAAATAGAAGAAAAACAAAGGCTACAATTCAAGAAAGTTAATTTTACCTTTTAAGCGAACTGTATCCCATACGACAAAATTGGCAATCTCCTGTATGGATACTTTTGAATCAGCAAAAAAGGTATTTTTGCGGATACTTTCATTTAACTGTTTCTTGACATTCTTGTTATTGCCCATGGTTGTAGCAGTCAACAAATACGGCACCGAAAGAATAGTTTGCCGTCATCTTTTACTGCTATCTTACAGTCAGCAGAACAATTTCCACATTTTTTCTTGTAGTAAACATTTGTGACGCTTTAAATACTTAATAACCTCTATATTCGTCAAAGACATACGGTCACCTTCACCAGCTATTGGCGTCAGCAGTGAAGTAATCTAGCCATCAAAAAGCCAATTCTCAAAGGGGGAGAAAATGAATTCCTACATATTATTGCAGGCGCTATTCCAGTGTCACTCTCAATAACGGAGGTAGCGGACGAGTCGACACGAGACGAAGAGATAATGGACGCACTGAACTGCCTAGCCGAAAATAACTGGGAGTCAGAGACATCGAACAGGCTATATCTATTCCGGTTTGAGCTGTCGACGAATTAGCCCACGAAGGGAACAGCAATGAAACAAAGACTAGGGACGAAGATGTGGTGGCCAAGAATAGACCGCGAGGCAGAGAAGGACGTAAGGAAATGCATGGAACGCATCATCGTAACACAAACAGAGAACCGATGGACAGGACAGGTTTTCCTAACAGGCCTGTGGATATGCGACGGATTGCTCGGACCACTGCACTTTGGGCGAAATGACAATTTTTCTGGCATAAAGTCAAAATATCTATGGTATTGATTTCAAAAAGTGACTTTAATTATTAAAAGTGAATACTTAAGTTAGATTAAAAAAATATTTTTTTCGGCCGGGTGGCAACTCTTCTTTTGTGGCAGCTCTCTGAAGTCTGCTGATTTATCAAAGCACGTCCTTGTGAAAATTGACGTAAAAAGTTCATTGTATTTGCAACGTAAATAAATAGGCAAAGATTCAATAAAAACAAATTAAGTTTAATATTGTAAACAAAGCTTATGGTATGTAAAATTGATATCTGCTGTGATAAGTAACGAATTTTGTGTTTGTTGTTGTTGTCTGTTGTTTTGATAATTGCGTTTTCAGAATTTTTTCACCACAAAAAACAGTCATCGAAAATAATTTTTTAAATCGAGCTTTTTTACTATCACTCAGTCTGCTCCAGCGTATTAAACATTTATTAGTCGGTGAAGGCAGTAGTGCTCAATCTAAGATTTTAATATATCGATTTCGCTTTATGATAAAAATGGAGACACATTTCAAATCAAAAAAAGTTATCAAAGTGATCTGTTTTATGAACCTCGAAATGATAATGCAGTTAAACTCTAAGGGTAAGCCAAAAATTGTTCAAAAAAGTGACCAACAAATTAAATAATAAGTTCTTTGTTGCATATCGACTTTTTTGTATCAGATGATCCGGTGACGCATTATGATGTTCACCGCACAAAATCTTTTTATATAATGTCCTAGGACTAAAATATACCTATTCTGAAAAGCGCAATAAGATCCGATCAATCTTGAGTGATCTTGAGTAAAATTGATCATAAAAAATCCCGCAAGATCATCACCCTCCAATATGGGCCGGCCAAAAATTAAGCTATATTGAGGGAGGGCTACGATTGAAAAGAAAATTGGCTTCCGAACTTGCCTTACAGTCTAATTTGCGGTTGGAAAGGGGCAAGTGGCAGGGGGCGTGGTTAATACACATAAGTACCTATGTTCCGAAATGTGCAAATTGCACATCTAAAAGTTAGATTTTTATAAAAAATTTGCGTTTTGTCCATGCCATTTCAGGTAGTTGTAAGGGCGGGAAGTTAGGGCCCAATTGACGGTATTTTTATACCCTTGCAAAGGGTATTATAATTTTGCCCAGAAGTTTGCAACGCATAGGAATATTCATTTCCGACCCTATAAACTATATATATTCTTGATCAGGACGACGAGCTGAGTCGATTGAGCTTTGTCCGTCCGTCTGTCTGTTTCTACGCCAACTAGTCTCTCAGTTTTAAAGCTATCGAGCTGAAATTTTGCACAGAGTCTTCTTTTTACTGCACACTGCTAATATGTCGGAACCGACCGGATCGGATGACTATATCTTATAGCTGCCATAGGAACTATCGGTTGAAAAGTGGGTCTTTGTGAGAAAAACTATTTTGTTTTTAATGTTAACGGCTCCCACTTCAGCAATTATTAATACTATACGCTTTTACATAGATTAGGAAGTTTTTGTTAAAATCGGATGACTATATCTTATTGCTGTCATAGGAACTAGTGGTCGAAAAGTGGGTTTTATTTAGAAAAATTGTTTTTTTTAATGCTGGCGTTCTTAAACTCTGATGTATTAAAACATTTGCAAGGGTATAAAAACTTCGGCAAAGACGAAGTTACCTTGGCCTTCTTTTTTTTTTTTAAATTCTAGTTTAATTTAAGACACTTTTACACAAAATTTCAAGGGCCTAGCTTTCTTTTTAGAGTTTATGCCACAAAATTTGGCTAATCGCCCATAGTGCACTGACGAACGGCGAATGCGTTCTAGGGCTAATCGACTGCTATTCAAGGCTGGGGTTTCCAAAACATCTTAGAACTGATAACAGGAGACAGTTCATTAGTAACGAATTTGAAGAATATTGCAGAATTCTGGCCACCAGCTAACGGGGAAGTGGATCGGATTAACCGCACTCTGGTCAAACGGTTGATCGAACACGTTAAAAAGAGAAATTATAAGGAAGCATTTCAAAAATTTGTGCAACGTGACACTACCGGTAGCCCTCCAACAGAACTAATGTTCAACCGGGTGATTTGGGATAAGATTCCCGGAATTTAGGATGCGGTGGGGGAATACTCGGACTCAGCAGAAAGGGATCAAAATTTGATCCACAAACAAACAGTGAAGCTGATCGCGGACAAAAGAAGAGGGGCAAAGGAAAGTACCGTAGAGGTGGGGGACAGAGTGCTTATTAAAAACATTGTGTTCCCACACAAACTTACTCCGAACTTTACCGCAACTGAATATGAGGTCACGGAGAGGGACGGCAACATCGTGAAGTTGTCCGATGGGCAACGTACAGTGACGCGAAACGTGAACCATTAAAAAAAAGATACCAGCAAGGACCCCAGCATTGGTAAGGGGGACCGGGAAAAGTAAGAGGAACAATAAATATGGCTTGGTTGGGTTTTATCTGGGTTTCCCCGATCCATGCAACAAATGTTGAGCTATAGACTGGTCCCAGAAGAGTAGCAAACGAAAAGAAGAAATAACGATGCAAGGCAAGGTCAGGATTCTAGGCCTAACGATAAGGGAAGGATGTAGGAGCCTGTGCCTCGGATGTCATACCAATCGACAAGACTGTTGATTGTATATAAATTAGATTGTAGTTGATTCGTAGACTTCGAGCGAGAACTAACTAAATACACTCCGAGAGCTACCTATAATCCGAAAGTATTGTGTACAATTACTGGGCGGGAACGGGGCATTACATTTTTTTACCGTTAGCTCTCTCTTTATTATTAGCCATAACCAGCGACTCTTAAATATGATAAAAATTAAGAAAGTATATTTGAAACAGCTAATTAAAACTAAACTAAGCTATATATCCCTTTTAGAGTTTACAAAGCAGGCATATCTAGCTAAATTGCAAAGTATCGTGCGCGGTCACACTAATCGATTATATATCGATACAACTATCGAGGGGGCTGTAATCTCTCTTCTTCAGCCAAACACGTGCTGAATTGCGTTGTTATTTTCACAAAATATAGAAAATGCGCATTGAAACGTGTTACTTTTGCTCCAGCAAAATATATCCCGGCCATGGAGTAAATTTTGTACGAAATGATTGCAAGGTACACCTAATTACAGCCCATTTTACACACTCAAAACTAACACCACCCTTCCAACAACTCCCTTGCAGATCTTCAAATTCTGCCGTGGCAAATGCCACAAGGCCTTCAAGCGCAAGAAGAATCCACGCAAGGTAGGCTGGACCAAGGCACATCGCAAGGCTGCCGGCAAAGAGCTGGCCATCGATCCCAGTTTTGAGTTCGAGAAACGCCGCAATGTGCCCATCAAATACAGCCGCGAGACCTGGCAAAAGGCCTTGGAAGCCATCAAGAAGGTGACCGAAATCAAGGAGCGTCGCGAAAATCACTTTGTCATGGAGCGTTTGCGTAAGGGACGTGAGATTGAAATACAAATGGATGTCAAGGATGTGCAGCGCAATATGTCACTGATACGTTCACCAGCCGCTGGCCTTAAGGAGCGTCGGGCCAAGGAGGAGGCGGAAGAGGCAGCCCTAATGGAAGAGGATCTGCCCGAAGAGAAGATCACCTATGTGGATGCGCGCGAATTGGAGAAGAAACTGGAAGAGGGCATGAGCATTGAGGATTTGGAAATGTTAGAAGCTTAAGGGGGATTTTATGTAGAATTTAAGTTTGCTGATTGAGTATGAAGTAAAAACAAATCAGTTTATTCATTTCTATTTATCTACACAATCTTCCTCCTGCTTTTTGTCGGGAGATTCCAGTTCCAAGGTCACTGGGCCATCATTCTCTATGTGGACCTGCATATAAGCTCCAAATTTGCCATCTACAAGATTGTGAGAGAGAGGGGATGATTGATGATGGTATTTTAAAGATCAAACACACTCACCTTTGATTTTGCTAGGATCATAGGACGAACCCAAACGTTCCAGAAAATGCTTATACAGCTGCTGAGCCTCTTCCCCCTTCATGGCGGCCGAAAAATCCGGCTTATTGCCCTTCAACCGATGATACAAAGTGAATTGCGACACACAAAGTAATTCCAGGCTTAGATCTTTGGTGGACTTTTGCCATCTCTTACCCGCCTCATCCTCAAACAAACGCAGGGCCAGGATTTTGCGTACCCTAAAAAGAATCACTTAGTATAAAGATTTCACAGAGGAAGATGTCTGCTTTACCCACATGTACTCCACATCAGATTTGGTATCGCTGGCCTTAATACCCACCAGCACACACAGTCCAGGACCAATGGAGGAGACCAGCTCATCCAATACTTAAACAACAAGAAGAACATGTTAAAGATTTAAACTTGTTTTTTGGTTAGGAGGCATTAACTTACCGGTCACCTGTGCGGCTTTAACTCTTTGGATTATTGCTCGCATCGCTTCGATTTGTAATAAACAGCTGATAGTTTCCAGTGTTGGTTAACAAGGGAGAAAACAAGTTGACAGTTGATGTAGGTGAATGGCAAAATGCGCGCCTAATTTGAATTTTACAATTTTTTTAATGAAGGCCAGTGGGTGTTTGGAATATTTGACCGAGGCCCGAGGGAATTCTTCGTTTTATCTCGGAATTGCTGGAATCTCGAATTGCTGAAAGGCATATAATTGCTTGAATGATGAGGGATACCAGCATCAAACTGTGAACCACACGCCAGCAACATTGAGTGGTTGTCGAGCAACCTTGAAGGAAACATTTTACGCTTTGGTTGGAGAAAGGACTTGGTTATCTTACCAAATTTAAGTTCCATAAGAAGTATCCCTCTCAGACCCAAAGATTCTAAAAGATATTCTGTGGGAATTGAGCGTATGTACAGGGCCGCTCAACTGAATAGGTTTGAAAAATCTTGCTCACATTTTTCCTTCTTTCTTTGCTCCAATTGAATTTTTTTCTATCTTTTCTTTTTATTTTGAACCTTCATACACTAGTGGGCATAATTATTTTGACAAGAAAAAATTCATAATTAAACCATTATATCTTTTAAACAAAAAATCGTAAAATTTTGAAATTTATATCGGATAATAGCATAAAAGTAAGCTTTCAATAACACATAAGTAGTACACAATCGGCTGCTTAGGTTAGAAAATATAAATCAAAATGTGCAAATGGGGGGTTGGCATAAGTATTTTGACAAGATTTCAAAATGGATTTATTCTCAGCACAGGACCTCAAATGCTAAAACAATGATTGGTTCTAGAAAAGTTTTTCACGCTGAACCCGAATCTGGCTTTAGAAATTGCATATCTTTAATGGATTAACTGTAAAATGGACATAAAAATGCAAAAAAGACCCTTTTTGCCCATTTTCCATGGATTCTATGTCCTAGAAACGAGTTATTTTTTAAAAATTTGATTTGTCAAGCTATAGTACTTAGTT
Source organism: Lordiphosa stackelbergi (assembly GCA_018904235.1). Lineage (NCBI taxonomy): Eukaryota > Metazoa > Arthropoda > Insecta > Diptera > Drosophilidae > Lordiphosa > Lordiphosa stackelbergi. The sequence goes on from JAEIFU010002118.1 coordinate 15,357, forward strand.
TTATCTGTAAATTGTACTTCATACTTTCTTTATTTTTATATGATATAAGTTCGTGATCGATCTGCGAAGACTGGCCGATTTGCATGAAAATTTATATCTTTTGTGCTTTTCATGAGCTACACTGGCGCCAGTTAGTTTTTGAGGTAGAACGCACCCAAATATGCATTAGTGCTTTAAGTGCGATTCTTAAATAGAAAAAATAAAAAAAATAATAATAATAAAACTGAGCAACAAATCGGACTCCATTAAAATCCTTAAGTCCTATAAATTCCTAGGAGCTAAAGGTATAGCTGCCCACAGGGACTACCCTCAAGCAATCAGAGACAGAATCCGCTGTCTAGTAAAAGTCAAAAACGATCTTCCGAAACATGAAAGCATTAGGGCAACAATTCGAGGGGATACCTTTCTTGTGAACAGTAAGAGATTTTACTATGATGTCCAAGGAAACTTCCTATGCGAAGGTCAAGACGGAAAAGTAGCACTGGAGCAAATCACGAACTCCTCTACTACAATTGCCCCACAGGGAAACTCGCAGTTTTAATGTTAATGCCGTCAGCCATAGTATAAATATAAGTAATAATATCCAAATACTGTCCTATAAAGTGTCCGGTCTAAAAAGCAAATTATTAAATAACCAATTTTTTAAGTATACTAGCAATTTTGAAATTATATTGTTATATGAAACATTTGTCAAAAACAATTCAGAAATTTTTGAACACTACTTTCGTGGATACACCCAGCATTGGATCCCAGCGACCAGAATATCATCCCATGGAAGAGCCAGTGGTGGATCCCTTTACGCAATAAAAAATGAGCTGGTCGCAGAAATATCTGTTCGTTTCTACATGTGTAAACCAGAACCATCATCGAAGTAAATACCCAACAAGATCGATTATATATTATTCGGTATATATCAACTGCAACAGATGGAACGAAGACTTTGAACAGCTGTACAACTTCATGATGGAGGTAAACTACGAAAATTCCATGATTTTAGGAGACTTGAACGCAAGAATTGGCACGGAACAAGGAACTTCGGAACTATCTTTCACAGACAGCAACTTTTTTAAACACTTCTCGTAATGCACTTGATGTCACTAAAGACGGGAAAGGTATCAAACTTTTAGAGATGATGGTAAAACACCAACCACACTGTACTAAATGGCAGAACGCAAGGCGACGCATCAGGAAACTTTACTTTTATTAGTGGTCAAGGAAACTCAACAATAGACTATTGCTTAGTTAGTGGTGTCTGCACATCTACACTACAGATATGTCGATTCAAGCGCAAATTTTCTCGGACCACCTGCCGCTCTCAATCTCAGCAAATCTCGGCAACATGCAAAATGAAAGAAATATTAATAACGAACTGCTACCAAAACTTCGTTGGATTGAGAGTTTCAAAGACTGTACATCTCCAGATTGCGAGTGGAGATATGGAACCTAGAAGAAAACATAGCAGAGGAAACAGATGGAATACCACTCCTAACGGAAGCCATAAAAAATGCTGCGGACTGTAGGGGAAACCACGCACAGTTTCTTTTATACAACCATGGTTCGATGTACAGTGCGAAAAAAGCTCGAAAGCAATCTTTTCAAAAACTCCAATTGGCCAGAACCTCAAATTGCTGCATATCGAGAGCAGACTATATAAATTCGAATAAAATCTTTTAAGAAATTATGCTATGAAAAAGAAATAAGTTCTACTTCAGGTTAGGCAAAGTCGCCACAATCACGGACAGCAAAAGATCCCGCGTTACAGTGAGAAAAATAAATGGAGCGTCAGCAAAAATCTACATTATTGCCTCTGCAATGGATCTACTGTACATTTTGGCTCCTTATTAAACAATCCAAGCGTTGGCAACCCTTTCCCAATTCTGTGACCATTATTCACAACGAAAAACTGGATGCGCTCATATCCGCCAGAAGTTGCCTGGGCAATATTAGGCCGTAAATCAAACAAAGCTCCAGGAGAAGATCGAGGCTGCCGAATTCCTTAAATGCGCCACGGAGGACCATTTAACGCCCTAACTACCGAGTTTAATGAAATTTTTTGATACGGCTATTGTACCACCAAGCTTCAGGAAAAATATCATTTACCCCATATTTAAAAAAGGAGACCCTGCCATAGCTGCAGAATTAGAAACATTTCATACCTTAATGTTATGGTCAAAGTGTTCAGCTCTATTCTACTTAATCGTCTCACATGTTGGGTTTCGGAAAACAGATTTTATTAAGTGAGTACCAATCTGGATTCAGAGCAGAGATATAGTACAGTGGATAGTATATTCACTTGGCTGACCATCTGCAAGTCTTATCTGAAGGAAAAAAGAAGTTGTACCTATGTTTTATCGACTTCAAGCTAGCGCCTTTTGATATTAAGAAAAGGCACAGCTAGAATGTCAAAAGTCTGCAAAATAATGCAAAAGCTGTGCTCTTGAGAATATGAGTGCAGTCTGGGATGGTAAACATTTATCAGAATGGTTCCGAAAAAAAAAACAATACAGGCGTCAAGCAGGGCTTTGTAGTTCACTACTGTTCTCTTTAGTATATAGACGATATAGTCCTTTTCTTCCTGGAGGAATCAAATTTGCTGGTCAGACACTTAAGGCCCTTATGTACGCTGACGATATGGTCGTTATGTCAGAATCACCCAAAGGTCTCCAAAATATGCCAAACTCGTTGCACAGCTACTGTCAAAAGTGGAGCCTGAGTATCAACGTCTCGAAAACAAAAGTTTATTGGAGAAAAACTGGCATCTGAACGGGGCACTGGAGAAAGTTTCATTATAAGTACCTTGGAGGTGTAATTGAGCAGAACATGCAGCTTAAGAAACACATGCGAGAAAAACTGAGCGAATCAATGAAGGCTATCAACCTCTGCTGGAAGCCACTGCTTGGTAACAAGAAGTGCGGTTAAGTACAAATACTTCACTGCAACGTCCAAAGCCAAATGTTTTACGCCGCTCAAATATGGGGCTATATTTCTTTTGAAGATGTGGAAAAACTACAGCGCTTTTTTCTAAAAAGGTTTAGACTACCTAGAAGTACCCAAGCTATGCACTGCACATCGAAACAGGACTAGGCCCGTTGTATTTGGACACACTGCGACTGCACTTCAACTACCTTCAAAGGGTGATTTCATCTCATTGAGAACAGGCTCCAGTTTTTCCAAGAGTGGGAAAGGATAGGCAGTGAGCTAGATGTTTCCATCAACCTCTCAGACAACACCACATGGAAAAACTCGCATACAGAGATCATCCAAAAAATGTACGACACAACGAGGACTTCATATATATCTCTGGCGGTACAAAGCACTTCCCGAACAAGCTATGAAAACTAAACTTAAACCTAGGAGATAAAAACTATTTTAGCGATGAAAATACGCTGCACCATATCAGCTTAATATGTCCGCTCACTCGGAAATGTTACCTCTCAACAATAAGCACCACATGGGAACATCAAACACGCAGTGCACCTTATGCAACCTGGGAGCTGTCGAAGATGTGCTACACTTCATTGCCATGTGCCCAATCCTCGGCGAAATTAGAAATCTGCACCTCAAGCAACGCTTCCTGAATGTTGATGAAGCCAACGAATGGTTAAATGGAAAAGACTGGAAGACACTCGCCAACTTTATTTGCCATGCTCTCAGATATAGATGCCAAATTTTATCAGAATACTTCTAAACGAAACAAAGGATAAACACACAAAAATTTCACGTACTTTTAAATAATATTAATATAAAAATATTATTTCTTAATAGTAACATTTATGGCTGACGGCTATAGCCATTGCCACACACATATAATTTAACTTCACTATTTATAAAATCATCTTTGTTAGCTTTATGTTTAATAAAACCACCCACCTTCCCCTCCAAAAAATTATTTGGGTTTTTATATTTTTTTTGGGCTTTAAAAAGTAATTTCTTTCTTTTTTGAGTCCAAAATTGAATTTTTTTACCTTTGGAGAGTGAATTAAAAAGTGTGTGTGGTTGGTAACGCACAGAAGGAAACATCTCCGACCACATAAAGTATATATATTCTTGATCAGCATGACGAGCTGAGTTGATATAGCCATGTCCGTCTGTCCCTCCGTCCGTCTGTCCGTCTGTTTCTATGCTATCTCCTCCGTCAGTTTTAAAGCTATCTCAACCAAACTTTGCACGAAGTCTTTGGTATAAATACGCTGCACATTTGTCGGAACCGGCCGGATCGGATGACTATAGCATATAGCTGCCATAGGAACGATCGGTTGAAAAAGTAGTTTTAGTGAGAAAAACTTTTTTGTTTTCAATGCTATCGCTCCCAACCCCCGTATTTATAAGTTTTCTATGCTTTCACATAATTTCAGCAAGTTTTATGCAAATCGGGCAACTATATAGTATAGCTGCCATACAAAAGATAGGTCTGAAAAAAAGTCTTAGTGGGAAAAACTTTTTTGTTTTCAATGCTATCGCTCCCAACCCCCGTATTTATAAGTTTTCTATGCTTTCACATAATTTCAGCAAGTTTTATGCAAATCGGGCAACTATATAGTATAGCTGCCATACAAAAGATAGGTCTGAAAAAAAGTCTCAGTGAGAAAAACTTTTTTGTTTTCAATGCTATCGCTCCCAACCCTCGTATTTATGAGTTCTTTATGCTTTCACATAATTTCAGCAAGTTTTATGCAAGTCGGGCAACTATATAGTATAGCTGCCATACAAAAGATAGGTCTGAAAAAAGGTCTTAGTGAGAAAAACTTTTTTGTTTTCAATGCTATCGCTCCCACTTTGTACAGATCTATATTATATACTACCACACAATTTTGTCAAGTTTGATTTAAATCGGATGACTATAGCATATAGCTGCCATAGGAACGATCGGTCCAAAATGTAGTTCTAGTGAGAAAAACTTTTTTGATGAATATATCGTATTGCCATATAAAAATCGCGTATCATATGCCATGGTGTTATATTAACTTCGGTACAGCCGAAGTTAGCTTCCCTCTATTTTTTTGAAATGTTTTTGGTTTATTGTATCCAAACTACTAGGCCGATTTAAAAAAAAAATTTTATCCAAACACTTGGCAGTTCAATTGCCTTTCGAGTCATATCTTGCTTGACTCTATCTGACAACTATGAAGTCAGATATGGCTTAAAATATAAGAGCACCTACCGAAAAGTGAAAAAAATTCATATTTCAAAAAACGGAGCCATGAAAAAATTTTTGAAATTGATTTTTGTGATCACCATTCCAAACTACACTATAAAAATATTTCAGTTGAAACGGGTCATTTATTTTTTTTTATTTTTGTAAACTAGTGTTATTTGCGTGTGGGACCTTTGCTTAAGAAATGCACGTTTGTACGGGGTACATGTATTCTTCCTAAAAATTTTTGAGTATAAGCTCGGATGAGTTGATTGCCTTCTTATGCCAATACAATGTCATCCTTTAAGAAAAATTGTGGCCCAAGTGTGGAAGCAAGAGCAAGCTGTCAATCCGTTCTTCTTTGCTCTAGTAACTTACCCAATCAATATAGACTTCTCCAAGGAAGTTTGGCCAATCTATAATTGTGGGCGGGATGTGAAAGGTGCCATTACTTACTTTGGGCGAAAAAGGACCATTACTTCGAATATTTAGCAATATTCCAGTTTCACAAAAATTTTTAAAATGCCCCAAGAGAGTACCGAAGATTTTCATTGCTATGGGGCTCCTTTATTCATTCAGCGAAAAATTTCGCGGTTTTGTGCCGCAGGCGAAAATTAAAAAAAACGATAAGGCCAAGCTAACTTCGTCTTTGCCGAAGTTCTTATACCCTTGCAAATGTTTTAATACATCAGAGTTTAAGAACGCCAGCATTAAGACAAAAAGTTTTTCTCATTAAAACCCACTTTTTGACCGATAATTCCTATGATAGCTATAAGATATAGTCATCCGATTTTAACCAAAACTTCCAAATCTGTATAAAAGCGTATAATATTAATAATCGCTGATGTGAGACACGTTGACACTAAAACAAAAAAAAGTTTTTTTCATTAAAACCCACTTTTCGACCGATAATGGGAACTATAAGATATAGTCATCCGATTTTGACAAAAACTTCCAAATCTATGTGAAAGCGTATAATATTAATAACACAAGTTTACAAAAAACGGCCAACTTTAGCAACAGAGAAATTAGCAACCAATTCTTATGTATTTTTGGCCGCTGAACTCAAATAAATTGTTCGTTTTCTTCCAGCACGTCAGGTTTACGAGATATTAGCATAAACGTGTGTTGTGCAAGGTTTCTTTACATAAGTTGGTCCTGTGGCCACATTAAGTGTTATATTCCAACAAAATTTGTTTTAATGTGAGCTGTTGACAACGTTACAGAAAACAACCATGACTGTTAAGGTACAAACTTTTTGATTATATTGAAAAATTTGTGTTTTTGATAAAATCGATTTACAAGTTTAAATAGTTCTGAAAACTTTCCGCTTATATAAAAAATCGTTAGAAAAATATTGTAGCCCTTTGTTTCTTCTTATTTACCATATTCAGTTTTTCGAATCACAGCGACTTTAAAAACTTAAAAAAGTTTTGTCATTTTTAACATTTTTAATAAATTAAACTTCTTAAATGCTTAAATCAAAAATCAAACTGAATAATTTATGCAAAAAGTTAAATTTTTGTTGTTTTTGGTCTAAACTTTAAATTAACATACAAAATGAGAAGAGACAACATTTTTTTCTACGATTTTCAATATATGCAGAAAATTTTTCAGAATTTTTTAAAAAAATCGATTTTATCAAAAAAACAACACATTTTCAATATTAAGATCCAAAAATTTGTACCTTATTAGCAAAATAAAAACATCGTGTTTGCCTTTTCTGTAACGTTGTTCAATGCAGCTCACATTAAATCAAATTTTGTTGAAATAGGACACATAATGTGGCCACAGGATCAACAAATGTAAAGACACCTCGCTAAACACACGTTTATGCGAATATCTCGTAAACCTGACGTGCTGGGAGAAAATGGACAATTTATTTGAGTTCAGCGGCCAAAAATACATAAGAATTGGTTGCAAAAGTTGGCCTTTTTTTGTAAACTTGTGTAATCGCTGAAGTGGGAGTCGTTAACATTAAAAACAAAAAAGTTTTTCTCACAAAGACCCACTTTTCAACCGATGGTTCCTACGGCAGCTATAAGATATAATCATCCGATCCGGTCGGTTCCGACATATTAGCAGTGTGCAGTAAAAAGAAGACTCTGTGCAAAGTTTCAGCTCGATAGCTTTAAAACTGAGAGACTAGTTTGCGTAGAAAAACGGACAGACGGACGGACAAAGCTCAATCGACTCAGCTCGTCACCCTGATCAAGAATATATATAGTTAATAGGGTCGGAAATGAATATTTCTATGCGTTGCAAACTTCTGGGCAAAATTATAATACCCTTTGCAAGGGTGCATCTATAACATTTACCAAACTACACAGGAAGAGACAGATGTGGAAGCGGTGTAAGAGGGGGAATCGGTGGGAGGATTGATGGAGGAGGAAAAAGGGTTGGATGAGAAGGACGCAGGCTGAGTTTTCCTCCTCCGCGTCTCGGCAAATTTTTTACCTTTTACTTAATTTAAGTACCTATTCTTGTGGTCGTCATTATTTTGTTGTATTGCACTATTGATTGTTGATGTGTTTCTTGTTTTTAAATTTATTATTATCGTTTTTGCTTTTGATGTCGCACATTTCGCCTTGCCCTTGTGATCACCATAAAGAAAATTCGTCTGCTCTATATCCACTCTAAAATTAATTGCATCCTCCCTTTTTCCTGTATTCGTAAGCTCTCCAGTGTCAATCTCGTTTTCCATCTATGCTCTACGTCTAACACTAATACATTCTTAAAATCCGCTGAGTGACCAGTCTTGTTGATGTGTTTTGCTTAGGCTGTTGCTGTCTTTTTGTACATCTCTTCTTGTGCTCAGAGATCGTTTTGTTGTTCCAATGTTAGTTCCATTGCAGCTCTTTCCCTCTGCCCAAGCGCATTTAATTTCGTAGACTACATTGTTGTTGTTCTCCTTGTTTATTTTGTCTTTCGTATTCGTGAAGAGGCGTCTGGTGCTGTCCATCAACTGTTTCTGTAACATTAGGTATGTAGGGAATGCTAATGAATATTTGGGGTTCTGTGTTTTTATTTTTTGGGGTATTGTCGTTTAATTTATTTGTAATTTCGGTGATCGATCAATCTATTTTTGAGCTTTTCGGGGTAGTTATTTAATAAAAGAATTTTCTTGATTTTAATATAGTTTGTGGGTTTGTGTTTTATATCAGATATGGTGTATGCTTTCCTCACTTTCAACTTTCAACATTCACTTTTACATATATGTATAGATTGCCAAGAGTTGCATGTCCAACACCAAGGGATAAGAAAAATTCTCCTCCCAGCACTTCTGGATTTTTAAATTCTCTGTTAACTTTCGCCTTGTCTGCTCTCATGCGGCGAATAAACTTTTAAAGAAGGCAAAGAAAAAATGAAAGTCTATTGTAAAAAGTGAATTGGTTGAGTCAATTTTTTTTGGCAGTTTCGCGCAGCTTGTACAAAGCTATGCTATTAAAGCAAACATTCAGTTTAATGGTTTACAACACATTTCAATAAAAATATATATTTAAAAATTATTACATTTAGAATACAATTGACAAGAAAATATATGTGTATATAATATAATTTGGTACAATTTGGGGGAAAGTCTTTGAGCAGTTAATGGGGAAAAAAAAATACTTTTTTGACTTTGCTTTTTGGAAAGATTTTCGTTTGTAAAACAATTCACCTAAACTTAAACTGGATGGTGGGAACAGGGTTCAGGGGGGAGGGGAAGAGGGAGTGAGGTTATCTTATCACAGTGCCGCCGTGGGCGTTGAATTTTGTATATGAAGTTTCATTTCGCATAATTTCTTAATATGTATCTGATTGGTCACTTCGGCCTGTCGCAATATTTTACGTATGTCAGCCAATCGTTCATGTTTATTTGCCAGCAAATAGGCCGATTTCAGTTGACCCATATAAATGTAGGAGGATATACGCAGCTCCACACTGACCATACGCTTGATAAGTCTATCCAAAATTTGTTTAGTCTCCGGCAAATGACTCTGTACGGCGGCATTGATGGCTATGGAAAGTAGTTCATCCGATTCGGCAGAGCTAGTGCCACCATTATTGCTAGCTATGCAATCAAGTAAGCGATCCACTTCGCCCAGACGTTGATTTTTGGCCAAATATTTTGCAGTAGCACCAAAAATCTTCATGGGAGCCAGTTTGTAGTCCTGCAAAATGCTAAAGAAAGTAAAAATTTATTAAAATTAAGTTTTCAAATGGAATATTTAAGTTCGAAAAGGACTTACCCATAAGCCAAGCCAAAGCCCTCGTCTATGTTCTTGCCGCAAAGCAGAACCAGAATGCACAATTGAATTCGATCTGCGGCACCTTCAAACAGTGTGGGCAATGTTCCACGACTAGCGTCCAGGCGTATCTACATAAGAATAGGTCAAAAAGTGAATCAACCAAGATTTCCAAATCATTTCTTACCTGTTTCAGTATTTGCAGTGTACGCAAAGCCTCTGTTCCGGATTGTTCCTGCTCGCAATGGGCCAAAAATTTGGCCACCTCCATTTGCCGTCGTATGGTATTGATGTGACCATTCAAAGCACGTGCATCCATTTGCATGGCAAAGCAAGCCCCACCCGTGGCACTAACCACACTCATTCGACGTCCTTGCTTCCGCTGCAAATGCTCCCACTGGGCCAAATCCAATTCGCCCTGTAAATGCATATGTGCCGAGATCAGGTGTTGGGCATTGGCATGCAGTTTCTGGAAATTCTCGCAATTCAGCGAATAGAATTTCACACACGTCATGCTGGCTCTTATGGGATCCTTGAGCAGAAGTTGCAATTGATACAGGGAATTCAATTGCTGTTGCTGCTCCAAGTGGCGGCAGGTCTGCAGCAGAGGTAAACGCCAGGCGCTTAATTGTGTTGGATCATCCGCTGGCTGCAGCTGCTGCAGCTCCTCCACCAGGTTAGGCAAATTACCCTGCACCAAAGCCACCTGAAAGATGTGTTGAATAAACAGATCCGTTTCCAACTGCTGTTGCTGCCAATAACGCAAGGCAGCTCTCTGTTCCTCGCGCTGCATCAGAAAGCTTAAAATATCCGTATGGCTGCCATAGGTCAGCACATAGTGTAGAGATTCCTCAAAACCGCGTGACTGTCGACGGGTTTCTTCACTGCTGTGGGTCAGCATTGGGCCTCCATAATGACCCTTGGCTATATTCTTGAGTTGGGCCAACGAGTTCATAACATTAAGAGCGGGTTCCTGTGGTGGCAACTGCTGGACATAGGGCTCACGGCGACGCAAAAAGAGCGAGGCCAGTGAACTATTCGAGTTTCGTATGAGCGAGGCACGTTGCAAAGTCTCGGGCTGAAACTGAGCCTGCGGCAGGGTAGAAATCAGCTGGAGTATCTCTTGTAGCAAGGCAGGACCACGCTGTGGACGCTTCTTGGGCAGTAAAATTGATTCAGCTGGACCAGAGCCAAACATGCTTTTGTACAGCGAACCATTGAGGGCCTCCGTGGAAAGGCGAGTCATGCAGTGGGCGAACTTTTCACGGGCTGTGAAGAATTTGGTTTAATTAATCAAATAGGAAAAGCTTTCCAAATGTTTCTCATATATTACCAGCATCGTAGCAACCTGCACGCAGGCAGGCCAAACCATGAGCCGCCATAACACCCGTGGTGGCAAAGCCAAACTTCAAATGCACCTCCAGGGCCAGGGTCCAGTGTTCTGCCTCTACTAAGGCATCCGCCAGCTTGCGCAGATTGTGATCATTGAGTGGTCCGGCGGGAATAAGTGACTCACATCCCTGTTGCACCACCGACATGATAATCTCCGAATGTTCGCGTATGTTTTCAAACTCGGCGGGGGCACCACGCACCTGAAAGATTGACATTGACTTTATATATTCTTGATCAGGGTAAACGCAATCTTTTCTCTTAGTTTTAAATCTATCGAGCTTAAATTTTGGCACAGTCGGTTGAGTAACAATTTGTAAGAAATTTGTAAATATGCCAAGTGGGCCAGTGCTGTCACATTTCGAGAAAGGCCAAATTCTGGCGCTCAAAAGTGAGAATTGTTCAAACGAAAAACAACCCGGAGGCCGTAAACCGAAGATAAATACGCCATTACTGGATCTCCATAAAGAAGCCCGGTTTGAATTTGCCAGAGATAACATGGCAACTGACTAGTCAAAGGTAAAAAGTTTTTATACAGCAATGCAAATATTAATTTTTCTTTCTAGATAATTTTCTGGGATGACAAAAAGATTAATTTGGACGATACTAATGGGTTTTCGCACTATTGGAGGGATTTGAGGAAAGAACCCCTATACTTGTCCAAGAGAAATTTTGGAGGAGGATTATTGATGGTTTGGGCGGCGTTCCACCGAGTCTGGATGCTTGGAGCTAGCATTTCCAAGCATTCATATGAGCTCCAGGGAGTACGTTGACATTTTGCAAGTGAATTTATTAGCTTTTCTTCGCAGTCGAAGGCGTGAAAAGTTCATTTTCCAACAGGACAATGGATCGGATTCATGTACAGGTAGCACTTGGACCACTTCAAAAACCGAACATTATTTCCTTGTGTTGCTTGAATTAATGTGGAACGCATTAAGGTCCGGTTTTTGCAGTGCTAGCTCCACTGTTTCTATGCGTACACTAAAAAAACAAGTTGCAGCAATAAAAAAAGGTGCTTTATTCCAAAAATTTATAAGATATAATGTTAAATTTATCTTTCATTCATTAGATAGGTGGGAGATTGAGGTTTATCATGTATCGGACATAAGATTCTTATACTTGCAGGTAGATTATTAATATTTTCATATTTAGAAACGCTTCCTCCCGCCAAAATCAAAATCTCAGGCTATGTAAATTTTCTATACTTATAAATCTGTAGGACCGCCTGACTGACAGACTGACGTATTATCAACCCATAGCCAAAACTGCTTTTCCTACAGATCTAAGACCTTCGGTTAGTTATGCAGGCGCGCACTAAGAAAGAAAATTTGGAAAATTTCTCCGCGAAATAAGTAAAAACGCAAAGGAAAAATTTGAATGGGGCACATAACGGCTGTAGCGCTCAGAAAAAGGTGCGGACTAAGCTGTTTTACTAAGAGCGCGAAAGAGTGAGTGAGAGAGCGATCGACTCACACAAATTAGTTAAGCGCTGTGTGCGTGTATGTGTGTTGTGTGCTTATTTTTATAAAAACAAATAGGGAATAGCCTCATCCAATAAAATTAAATCATATGGCACATACTAAACACATCGATAGCTTTAAAATTATGTTACTAAAAAAAAAGACGTTTGAATTTCACAAAGCTAGTAGCCAAAAAATGTGCATAGAAATATAAAAGGGTGATTTTTTTGAGCTATGGGAAAGTTTAAAAAAAAAAAAATCACATAAAATTCAAAAAAAATGCATGAAATCTTTATTTGAATCGTGATAGTACGGTCCATATAATTAAATGTTTGAAGATTATTTTATGCAAATGTTGACCGTGACTGCGCCTCTTTCCAACATTTCGGCCGGTATCTCACGAATAAATGCTTCAATGTTGTCTTCCAATGCGTTAATTGAAGCGGGCTTGTCTGTATAGACATGAGCTTTAACATAGCCCCACAAAAAATAGTCTAAAGGCGTTAAATCGCACGATCTAGGCGGCCAATTGACCGGTCCCGAACGTGATATAAAAATGTTCACCGAACTCGCCTCTCACTAAGTCCATTGTTGAGCGTGCTGTGTGGCATGTGGCACCGTCTTGTTAAAACCACATGTCATGCAAGTCAAGCTCTTGCATTTTGGGCAAAAAAAAGTTGGATATTATCTCACGGTAACGCTCACCGTTCACAGTAAGACGTAACGATTCGCAACAAACCGCACCAAACGTGACTTTTTCTGAATGCATTGGTAACTCTTGCAATGCTTCTGGCTGATATTTACTCCAAAATCGACAATTCTGCTTATTTACGTACCCATTGAGCCAAAAATGAGCTTCGTCGCTGAACACAATTTTTTGGTAAAAAAAGTGGATCTTCGGCCAACTTTCCAAGAGCCCATTCACCAAAAATTCTACGTTGCGGTAGGTCGTTCGGCTTCAATTCTTGCACCAGCTGTATTTTGAAAGGCTTCACATCTAAATCCTTCCGCAAAATTTTCCACGTTGTTGAGTAACAGAGGCCCAATTGCTGCGAACGGCGACGAATCGATAATTGATGGTCATCAATAACACTGCGATATTTTCTTCAGTTCGCACTCTACGTTAGCGTGTTGGTGGTTTAATGTCCAACAATGTAAATTTGGTGCGAAATTTAGTCACAATAGCCCGAATAGCCGCTTCAGCGGGTCGATTTAACTGACCATAAAATGGAAGAAGCGTGAGATGAACTTTCTAAACAGAGCACGCATTTTGATAATAATATTCAATAATTTGCAAGCGTTGTTAGTTTGTAAGTCGATTCATGGTTAAATTATAGACCAAACTGAAGATGTTTGACAGTGAAGCAAAACACGAAACGTGCGTGAGCTGTTTAAACCAGTGTTGCCAAAAAGATAATAGCTAAAAAATCACCCTTTATGTAGCCAAAGAAAAGTAACAAAACTGTGTCGCTTAGATAATGTTTGGGACTAAGCTGTTTTGTTAAGAGCGCGAGAGAGAGTGAGCAGAAGAGGGATCACACTCACACAAATTAGACATGTGTATATTACAAATATGCCTCTCTAAGGCAGATGATAGCTGCTACATTAGAATGAGAGGGGAGGGGAAAGAGTGTAGAGCGGTAAAAAATGGAAAGGAGGGTGGGAAAAAAAAGTGGTGAGCGGGTGAAGAGAATTTTTTTTGAAGAGTGCTGATGCTGCTCTGAAATGCACATTCCTCATTAAAGATCTCTAGACCCGAAATTCACTAAGTGGCAGGGACTACTCACTTGACTGGCAGGGACTAACATATAATTCCGGAATTTTCGAGCGCCTAGAAAATTTCGCTGGGTCCTTTAGGGCGGGATGTACGGAAAACAACACAATTTCTTAAAATTTTGGACGCAGACAAAGTCGCGGCGGGTTCAGCTAGTGATACATAAATAAGCAAAAGCCTTCTTTCGGAAGAAAAAAACTAATAGGGAGTAGAAATAGCAGCAACAAGATCACTTGCTACAGTGTTCTTTCATTTTTCCAGGAAGTCTTTGTCCATAGATAAATGATGATGTTTCACCCAACCAGATACCACCAAGGTAAGCTCCCAGATCCCACACAGATCCCTCCCAGAACCCCTCCAGTTTACTTTCTGATCGCACCCAGATTCCTGCCAGATACCACAGAGATCCTACCCAGATTCCACCCAGATCCTACTCAGATTCCTTCCAGAACCCACATAGATCCCTCAAAGGTCAAACCCAGATCCCACCCTGGAATCACCCAGATCTCACCTAGATCCCGCCCACATCCAATTCAGATCCCAACCAGATTTCACCCAGATCCCGCCAGATTCCACCGATCCCACCCAAATCCCCCCCAAATACAATCCAGATCTTTCCCAGAACCCACCCAGTGGCCCATCTTCGGCATCTTTCCTACCTCTTCGCTTTCTCCCTCTGCCCATCCTCTTGTCTATGTGTATTTGCCGGTAAAGCGCTGTGCCTAATTTAGGAAACTAGAGCGTATGTGTGTGTTTTTGTAAGTGACTTTCAGTTGTACAGGGTTTTTCGGAGTTGGGCCACTCGACTGCACCGCTCTTAATTGTTCATATAGAACTTTACCATCCATTCGTACAAAATCTTTTATTTGGAGGTATGACATTGCTGAGTCTAAATCGACTTCGTCTCAACTTTTAGATAAAGTGCCAGAGCTGATTTCATCATTTACTTGCAATTGAACAGAAATGGATAAAATTCTTGAATACACAACTGCTAAAGTAGTTACTAAAGTAATTTTTTGTTCAGCGTGGTATTATAATGGGGTGCATGAAATAATGCCCAGTGAAATAACGCCCGTGGGCCTTATTTCACTCCAAAAAGTGAAATAACGCCCACGGGCGAAGTTTCACTTTGAATAGTGAAATAACTAGTTCGCGTAGAAACAGACAGACGGACGGACGGACAGACGTACGGACAGACAAACGGACAAAGCTTAATCGACTCAGCTTGTCATGCTGATCAAGAATATATATACTTTATGTGGTCGGAGATGATTGTATGTATGTATAACAACGGATGTTACTATTATGAGTGCAATAACGCCCACAACAACCGCGGTTATTTCACCCTCCCTCCACTCATTCTACTTCCATATTATAAGGTAAGGACTTCAACCGTTTGATTTAATCTCAAATTATGAATTTGAAAAGAATCCGAGTCAAAATCACCATTATAATTTGTAGAATCGCCATGCCTGTGATCTTTTTTTTTTTTGTTGTTAGTGAGGCAGTTAAAGAAATCTTCAAGTAAAATTATACCTGTCTAAATTTTTGCTCAATTTCACAATTTCGTTTTCATCCCGAATTGTAAGTGTAATGTAAAATTCTCTCATCCCAAAAATTACTTCCAAGAATTTGTAAAATCTCCCATGCTTACTTCCTTCCCAATATCGTGTTGAATGACTCCAATAAGCTTGTAGTCCTTTATAATTCACCTATTACGAAAACAAAATCCTTTAACAAAATCATTCAAAAGTGCGGCGCAACTGGCTGTGTAAAAGGTGAATTAAGGCCCATTCGACCACTAGACCTCGTAGCTAAGCAAATGGCTACCACAACAGCCTTAAGACTAAGAGAATCCGATACCTGGTGCCCCTGTTCCAGGGGACACGCTACCATACTCGAAGGCCAAACGGGTATACCATTAAGTACAGACTACTATATACCACAAACGACGTTCGACAAATTTTACGACGTCTATATCCCAAGCCGAAACGATTGGGACAACCTGCCCCACAGCAGAGCTAACGCCATTAACATCTACACTGATGGTTCTAAGCTCGACGAAAAAGTAGGAGGGGAGTTTTCTCTCCCAACCTAGATTTGAACTTATCGTTCCGCCTTCCTCACCACTGTAGTGTGTACCAAGCAGAGGTGGTAGCCATCCAGGAAGCTGCCACCTACCTTAGCACACTCACGGTCAAGGAAGGAAATGTATTCATATACTCTGACAGTCAAGCCGCCCTCAAAGCACTTGACTCTCATACAAACAATGCTAAAACATTTACTAAATGTCGACTATCTCTCAACGAGATCGCACGACATTTTAGTATACACCTTATATGGGTACCTGGACACCGCAACATAGAAGGTAACGAGTCTGCGGACAAACTGGCCAGAGTAGGAACCACCATCGAGCTCCTTTCAGAGAGGAGTACGATAGGTATGCCTATGGCGACATTTAAGCTCCACATAAAAGCTGAAACACTGAGTCTCGCTACGAATCGGTGGAAAAACCTTTCCTCCTGCGCAGTAGCGAGGCTTACGTGGCCAACATTCGACCAAAAACGTACTAAAACACTTTTACGTCACAGTAGGGAACACATATCACTTCTGGTGGGGACCCTCACAGGTCACTGTCTTATTGGCAGACACGCAGCACGCCTAGGCGTCATTTACCATGACTTTTGCAGAAGTTACGGACACGAAGAAGAGGAGAAATCGGTACAACACCTTTTGTGCCATTGCCCTGCCTTGAGCAGAAGGAGACTCAGGACACTTGGTCAACCTCTGCTACTCAACCTTTCGGAGACATCCGGGCTAGAGATCCCAGCTCTACTCAAATTTATTCTGTCCACACAATGGTTCAGTAACGAGGACCCACCTCCGCATTCAAAAGGGTTAACAGGGAATAAATATGGCATCGCAATGGGCCCAAAGTGGCCTAAGTGGGAGAGCGACTTGTCGCTCTCAGCCATCGCAACCTAACCCTTATAATGTGGGTCCTAGAAGATTACCGTAATACTTAGTGTTCGCTTTGTAGTCTAGTTGTTGCACCCAAAACCGAAACCGGTTCAAACGAGAAGGCCAAGCTAACTTCGTCTTTGCCGAAGTATTTATACCCTATCAAATGTTTTAATACATCAGAGTTTAAGAACGCCAGGATTAAAACAAACAATTTTTCTTAATAAAACCCACTTTTCGACCGATTGTTGCTATGGCATCTATAAGATAAAGTCATCCGAATTTTGACATAAACTTCCAAATCTGTGTAAAAGCGTATAATATTAATAATCGCTGAAGTGAGACACGTTAACATTAATAACAAAAAAATTTTCACATAAAAACCCACTTTCGACCGATAGTTCCTATGGCAGCTATAAGATATAGTCATCCGATCCGGTCGGTTCCGACATATTAGCAGTGTGCAGTAAAAAGAAGACTCTGTGCAAAGTTTCAGCTCGATAGCTTTAAAACTGAGAGACTAGTTTGCGTAGAAACAGACAGACAGACGGACAGACAGACGGACGGACAAAGCTCAATTGATTCAGCTCGTCACCCTGATCAAGAATATATATAGTTTATAGGGTCGGAAATGAATATTTCAATGCGTTGCAAACTTCTGGGCAAAATTATAATACCCTTTGCAAGGGTATAAATATGGGTTCCGGTTCTTAGGTTTAATCAGTTCTTTTCAGTATAAGGTTTCAGTTTTGATTCCGGTTTGGAATGTTTAGCAATTGCATTGAATATGTTTTTAAATATTAAAGATACGAAAAAATACAAGAAAAACGAGAAGGTTGCCTAACTTCGTCTGTGCCGAAGTTTTTATACCCTTGCAAATGTTTTAATACATCAAAGTTTAAGAACGCCAGCATTAAAACAAACAATTTTTCTAAATAAAACCCACTTTTCGACCGCTAGTTCCTATGACAGCTATAAGATATAGTCATCCGATTTTGACCAAAACTTCCAAAATCTTTGTAAAAGCGCATAATATTAATAATTGCTGAAGTGAGACACGTTAAGATTAAAAACCAAAAAAATTTTTTCTCATAAAAACCCACTTTTCGACCGATAGTTCCTATGACAGCTATAAGATATAGTCATCCGATTTGGACAAAAACTTCCTAATCTATGTGAAAGCGTATAGAAATAATAATTGCTGAAGTGGGAGCCGTTAACATTAAAAACGAAAAAGTTTTTCTCACAAAGACCCACTTTTCAACCGATAGTTCCTATGGCAGCTATAAGATATAGTCATCCGATTTGGACAAAAACTTCCTAATCTATGTGAAAGCGTATAGAATTAATAATTGCTGAAGTGGGAGCCGTTAACATTAAAAACAAAAAATTTTTTCTCATTAAATCCCACTTTTCAACCGATAGTTCCTATGGCAGCTATAAGATATAGTCATCCGATCCGGTCGGTTCCGACATATTAGCAGTGTGCAGTAAAAAGAAGACTCTGTGCAAAGTTTCAGCTCGATAGCTTTAAAACTGAGAGACTAGTTCGCGTAGAAACAGACAGACGGACAGACGGACAGACAGACGGACGGACAAAGCTCAATCGACTCAGCTCGTCGTCCTGATCAAGAATATATATAGTTTATAGGGTCGGAAATAAATATTTCTATGCGTTGCAAACTTCTGGGCAAAATAAAACTCCCTTTTTCAGGGTATAATAAATTTTTTAAAATTTCGTGAATGCTGCATTCAAGATGTTTGACTTTAGTTCACTCACGAAACACGCACGGGACACGGATGCTCAACGCACGATCACGTCGTGACCTCTAGTAAGAACTTGAAATTTGAAGAGCAGGTTTGATGAACGGGTTTTGGAACCTTTTCAACCGGTTGAAATTTTGGCATAATTTTTTGAAAGAAAAACATTTTTTTTAAATTCAACATCAAAGTTTCAGTACAAACCTTTGCGGCCAAGGCTAGGCAATTGATCATTTTGGCCACCAGCTCATAGTCCACCTCCGGATTGGGAACAATAAGTTTCTCCAGCTTGCGGCAATGGTAAAGCAATAGATCCACGCACAGACGCTGATCTCGATGATGTTGCAGCAGGGTCAGACTCAGAGCCACACTGGGAGCATGCTCGTAGGAGAATTCCTCGCGCAGCAGCTTGTCGTGCGTGAGTATGCCACTTAGACGCCATTTGTACAAATCAATCGAAGATGGACGTCGCCCAGAATTACCATTTAGATGGTTTAGGGGCTGCTGCTGCTGATCCTTGACAGCCAAAGAGCTGCTGCAATCATTGCACACTCTCACCTCCAATTCGTCATACAATTCGGGTATGCGCATACGTTGACTGGAGCAGGCAAAGCAAACGACTCGTCCACAGCGTCGGCAATGATGACGTCTCATTAGCATGGTGAAAGCGGCACGACGACAGCACATACAATGCGTGGCCTCCTCATCTCTGATCCATTGTTCGCGGTTTGGAGCCTGCTTGGGCATGACAAAGGCGCCGCATAGGGAGTCGAGCGAGTTTTGCACATCTGTGCCCAAAGAGTTCTGTTCCGATTCGTTATGTACATGGGCTATGTGATAGTCCAGGGCCTTGCTGGCATATATTCTAAGCAAAAGATCCAAGCATTCGTGTGTGATGTAATGATCCTGTTGGTAGGAGTTGAAATTTAAGAGGATAAAGGCCTCTGAAGTGGTTTGTCCCAAATGGAAACGCAGTTTGCTAGTTTGTGAAGCCGAGGACCGCACATCATAAGTGTTTCCACTCTTCTCAAAGCAATAGGGACAGGGACCCCAGGGCTTTTGACCATCCAGCTTAAGTCTGGCCGCCTGCAGCAAATGGGTGAGCAGCTCAAAACGTGAATTCATGACCAACTGTTCCACCATAAGCAAAGGATAACGCAAAAGAGGCCAAAACTGAGCACGCTCGCTGGTACCCAAATGACGCATTAGCTCCAAGGACAACTGATAATTGTGATACAAAAGCGACTGACGTGCATGCTGCTCCAGATAGTCCATGACCCACTGCAGCAGAGCCAAAGAGCGAAATTTCTCCTTGTGGGTGTCGAGAAAATTGAACAAAATCTCTGAGGGAAATATTTCCACTATGCTCAACAAATCTTTGTTCACTTGCTCCATATCGTTTAGCTCCAAGAGAGCATCCAAGAGAGTGAGTAAGCAAATACGTTGCTGACTTACTGAGGAGGTCAAATCCACCACCCGGCACCATTGCAGGCAAAGCTCATAGCATTGTCGTTGCAGCAGCTGCTCAAAGATCACATTTGGGGTCTGCCGTCCAAAATCATAGGCCTGAGGCCAACTCTCAAACTGTAACAAGGCAGAGACCTCTGCATAGATGGTAATATCGGAAAGGGTATGCTCCAGTTGGACACGCAGAGCGTGGGGTATGTGTTCCAAGGCCTGGCGATGCTTAAGAGTGCGTTCGATTAGCTCTTTGGCCAATTGACTGCTGGAGATTTTGGTAAAATAATCCTTTAGCAGTTGAGCACGCATACCCAAATCGTTTAGGTGTATGACCAGCTGTATATGACGTGCATCCTGTTGGATTAGCCGACAAATGAGTTGGTCAATGCGGGATTTAACTTTTAGGCTTGATTCCGCGGGGCCATTTATGCCTAGCAAAAGAATTTGCAGCTCCAATTCTTCACTGGCCAAATCCAAGGATTCAATGTTCAAGTTGTAAGCCTTTAAGGCAGCCAAAACACAATTACTTTTATCCAATATGGCCATTTCGGGTAGCTTCGTCATTTGCTCCAGGCAGTCGAAATTCAAATCATTCTCTCCCGTTGGTAGTCTACCCATTTCTACTGCCCTTAGTAACTGGGCCAACAATTGATTATGTTGGGCCATATAATTATGTATGGACTCTTGCTTTTGGGGACTGGATCTTTTCATTTTCACTTGCTGATCCTCCACTCCCATTTGTGGGCAAATATTTAAGGCAATCACATGCACCAAATTCAAATGTAAAGCGGCCACATTTGCTTCAATCTCCAACGGAGTTATATCTCCCTCATAGATCAACTCTCCCACCACCTCGTAGGGATTTTGCTTCAATAACTCTGTGTTGTGGTACTCCAAATTCTTATCCCTTAGCTTGAGCAGGCGATTCAACTGTTGTATGTAGTTGCAGAAACGTAAATAATAATTGTGACGCGAACGTAGTTGTTGAAATAGTGCTCCATGTTTACTTAATTCCTGACAGTGGCCATAATCCTGGGTATCCTTCTGATAGATTACTTTAAATGCAGTCTCACGCTGCAGCTGCAGGGCCAATGCAGCCGGCCTTAGGGGATAACTCTGTAGCGAGAGTAGTTCATTAAGTGCTGGCTGACGTCCGGCACGCTCCATTAGGCGCATGCATTCACACAGATTCTGCAACAGATTCATGGCCCCCAGGTCGGAGTTTGTTGTACCCTGCTGCTGCTGCTGCTGCTGTTTCTGCTGTTGCTGTCGCCGTATGACCAACAGCAGGTTACAGGTGATTTCTCGGTTAAATTTCAGATTAATTATCAAATCACAGATGATCAAAGCATTGAGATTACGCTCCTCGAACTGATGCAGGAAATCATATTGGCCACTGTTGCTGTGACGCTGCAGCAGACTCTTTAGCTCCGGACTCTGTTGCAGCTTCTGAGCCTGGGCGAAATTGTCCACGACACTGATAATTTTTGAAAGCTCAAATCCCTTGGCTGCCACTCCCTTGATCTGTTCCACGGTGGTGGTGTCACCGGAGTTGCCTTGAATTTCCAATGCCTGATAGTTGGCATAGATGGTGGCCAGCTTTTGTTTGATCAGTTGCTGCTGTTCCATAAACTGTAGCTCACGATTTAGTTGGCTGTGCTCCAGGTGGAAAGGTCTGAAAGGAGTGAAGCAGGTGAAATGATGAAATTAAGTATAAAACGGAAATGGGGACTCTGACAAGAGAGCAAACAGCTTTTCTGTCGCTGCAGTGTATGAAGTTAGTCAGAGCAGGTTTGATTTTCGTTCACTCTCAGTTTTTGGTCTACAAATGCTGCTCTTAAAGCAGCGGTCGGCAATGTGGGCAGAGAAATTTATACAGAATAGAGTCAGAGTGGTCAAAAGCTTGTTTTTTATTGATTCCCGAATCTGCCAGCTTAAGCACGGTACGGAGTACTCAAAAAAGCGCTCGCAAACGAAAAACTCCATATAAAAAAACGTTGTAAAACCACACGCAAAAGGTTTGACGTCAAACGTTTTACAGTGTGTACGCAGAGAAACGAAAAGTCGATCCACACGAACATCGAACTCAAACGTCGAACTGTGAAATATCTGCAACAAAAATGTCGGGGCAAAAAGCAACATAATTAGTACTAATTAAAAAGAAATAGAGGGAAGCTAACTTCGGCTCTACCGAAGTTTATTTACCCTTGGAGCATGATATATGCTGCCAGTTTGTTATATGGCCATATGATATATTCATCCGATTTTGATCCAATTCTCCAAAATTGTGTTGAAACAGATAACTTGACTATCTGCAAAAATATACACACGCTACCATTGAAAACAAAAAGGTTTTCTCACTAAGACTTTTTTTTCAGACCTATCTTTTGTATGGCAGCTATCCTATATCGTTGTCCGATTTTGATAAATCTCAGTAAAATTATGTGAAATCATAGAAAAATTATAAATACGAAGGTTGGGAGCGATAGCATTGAAAACAAAAAAGTTTTTCTCACTAAAACTATTTTTTCGACAGATCATTCCTATGGCAGGTATATGCTATAGTCATCCGATTTGGATCAGACTTGACAGAATTGTGTGTTAAGCAGGGCATCCACACACGAATTTGTTCGACGAATTTGTTCGTCGAACAAAAATACGTTTGCCCACTAACCAGGCGAACATTTCTCACGAACATCATTTTCTCAAAATCACAACGAGTTAAACATGAAAATATGGCAGCGAAAAAATTACACAATCATGGCCTAGATGGCGATACAAATTAGTTTAAATCATTATTTCATTATTTTGGGAGCATTCAATAAATTCCAGCAACAATCATTGCTCATTTGGGCACGTGTTCACTCTACAGATATTTTTGACAAATGATGTTCGTGTAATTGTTCGCATCCATTGACGAACATGTTCGCACGAACACTCGAAAGATAGAAACATTTTTATTCTCTGCGAACAAAACGTCGAACAAAAAAGCTGTCACGAACACCTCCACTAACGTCGAACATTTTGACGAGCTGAACAAATTCGTCGAACAAATTCGTGTGTGGATGGCCTGCTTTAGCATATCATATTGATCAGTAACGAGTTTGGTAGCGATAGCATTGAAAACAAAAAAGTTTTTCATACTAAAATTTTTTTTCAGACCTATCATTTGTATGGCAGCTATAATATATAGTTGCCCGATTTGCATAAAACTTGCTGAAATTACGTGAAAGCATAAAAAACGTATAAATACGAGGGCTGGGAGCGATAGCATTGAAAACAAAACAGTTTTTCTCACAAAGACCCGCTTTCGACCGATAGTTCCTACGGCATCTATAAGATATAGTCATCCGATCCGGTCGGCATATTAGCAGTGTGCAGTAAAAAGAAGACCCTGTGCAAAGTTTCAGCTCGATAGCTTTAAAACTGAGAGACTAGTTTGCGTAGAAACAGACAGACGGACAGACGGACGGACAAAGCTCAATCGACTCAGCTCGTCACCCTGATCAAGAATATATATAGTTTATAGGGTCGGAAATGAATATTTCTATGCGTTGCAAACTTCTGGGCAAAATTATAATACTTTTTGCAAGGGTATAAATACCAAGAAATTTGCTGACGAAATGTGATTTGAGTTGAATGTTCTTTGCATCGATATAGGCAACACATAGGAATATGACGCGTTTGGGATACTTTCGGTTATTTTTCTCACATTGTACACTTTCGATGTACGATGGTACAGTCTGCCACTTACAGATATAGTGCCACCATTTACTGGGCTTTTGTGGATTTCATGATTTCTTTTTTGGGTTTAAAATTCAAAGGAATATTTCTTGACATTGTGGATCTAGAGTGTTTGATTCCAGCACAGTTCAAAACATTGTAAAAGCTGCAGAAATTGATCAGTTTACTCAGAGTTGAAAAAAGCCTAAAATGCACTTGATTCAATCATTTTTTTCCCGAACTTTGCAATATTGTTGAAATTGTTCTCCACGATCCCTGTCACCTCGTCAACAGCTGAACAGACTTTTTCTCCGCTGATAAGATTGAAAACCTACCTTCGTGTCTGAGGACAGACTTAAGGTACGGTCCCACAGGCAAATAATTTGGGCAAATATTTTTAAATATTTTTTTGTTTGCCCGTAGTGGGAACACCAAATAGTTTGCTCACAAATAATTTAAAAATTTTTTTGGCCTATGCAATACCAAAATTACAGCTGTAGCTGCAAGAAAAATTCAAATAAATCACAAGACCACGAAATAAAATAATCGTCGCATCGTACTATTATAATCGTAGAACGGTAAAAAATAAAATTAAAAATATTAGCAAGGTTTAATTTTGGTGGCACAGTTTGGGAGCCAGACTTATCAAATCGCGAAATAGTATCAAAGACGATAAAAATATAAATAATCAAAAAAACTTTATGCCCAACCAAATAAAAAATCATGCCAGCATTAATGCATAAGCGCAATTGGCAGCTGAAGGATCCTAAGAAACTGCTTTTCAAGGGCACAAATGACCACACATAACTACATTACCATAATTTTGACAATACCGAACCGCGAAAAATACCATGGATGAACAATGTTAAAGAATATAGTCAAGATCATAAAGAATGTTTCAAACCAAAAGGCCACAAAAGACCACACATAACACTGAATGACTGATTATGACAACACTAAGCCAAGATAAATACCATGGATGATCAATAGTGATAAGTATTTAATAGTATTTAAGATATATCAACCCAAACAAGCGAGAAAGTCGGTCAAGCCCGACTATATACTCTGCACCTAGGGAAGGAGCTGAATGCAGTGCTGCTGCTGCGCTCATCTCTAAGTTTCTCTTTCTCTCTCTCTCTCTTGATCTGCCTGCAAGTATAAGAATCATTTGTCCCTTCTCTGAGATCTGTTTGTTCATTCGGACATACGGACAGACAGACGGACATGGCTATACCAAGATATCAAGTTAATAAATAAAAATAAATGCGTTCGATACGTGCAACGATTACGATAACGCCACACACATAATTTTCCCTTGCCAAAAACACTAAACGATACGACCACATTTCCCATCTATTACTAATTATGACAAAATTTTCACGTTCTTTAAACAGGAAAAAATAGACGCATACCAAGCAAGATTGAAGCCTCAAATCGCAACTCATTTGAGAGCTTTCCGCACCAACCTTAGTTTTCGCGGCGTGAAAGCCATGGCCTAACCCACACACTTCAGCGATCTTGTTTCTTCTTCGGTTCTTTTTGCTCATAAATATGCAGCATCGCAGAATAAAATCATTAGGTAGTTATTTTTGTTACTGTTCATGCCTTTGCCTTTTCTGGTGTGTTATTTCAAAAAAATTATATTGTTTGCTCAACAAATCCGCCTACTTGATTTATAAATTTAGTAGATTGGGCAAAGAAATGTATAATAAAATTTGCCCCCCACTGTGTGATCACTAACGCAAATCATTTGCGAAGGGGAAATTTTTCAGGACAAATATTTGCTCATGTGGGAACACCAACTTTGTTTTACGCAAACATTTATAGTTCAATGCTAACTTTGTTTGCACAATGTGTTCAAATTTTGTTTGCCTGTGGGACCTTAGCTTTAACGGGTTAGCGGTTTGATACTACTTCAACTGACGAATTAATTGACATATTTTGCCAAGCCAAACCTGTTTGTCAAGGATTGTTGTATTCAAGCATTATATACTTGATAGGTTTTAAAATTATTTCTATATTTTTGGATTCCAAGATTGAGATTGAAAATTTCCTCCTCTTATCTTATTGTTGGTGTTTATCTTTGCTGTTAGTTTTCTTCTTTCAAAAGATTGTCAGTGCTTGAAATTAAGCATTTATTAAAGTTTGAAGTTGCACCCTTCACTCACCTCAATAATCGATTTGACATCATGGAAATTTTTCAGTGCCAACGCCATTATCGCCAGCTGTTCGGGCGTGCTCAGCATTTTGGGTATTATCGAACGTTGTTCACTCGGCTGGCCACTGGTTCCACTTAATAGCTGGGCACGAGCTCGACACTGTTCCAGTGTGGGCACCGCCTCTGCTGCACACTTGGCTCCAGCTGCTCCGCTAAAACTTGACGCTCTACGCTGTTTGCGTGACTTGCGGCGTGTTAAACTGGAAGCATGATTGCTACGCTCACGACTCTCATCATCGCTGGAGGCCTTCTCTTTGGCTTGGCTATGCAGTTGGACCAATTGCAGCAGCTGTTCGGGCTCCAGTTGGCAGCAGCCCAAGCCGTTGGCAGATTTGGTCAGGGATTGTTCAATCTTCTGGATGACCCCGAACTTCCACAGGGTTTCGTTAATGGCATCGACCAGTCGCTGGAAACGAGCTTGATGCTCCGCAGAGCATTTGTAGTCCTGGGAGTGAAGTTTTTTGGTGACAAAACTTTTGAGGAATGTAAAAAGAGCCTGCAGAGCAGGCGCACAACATATAAAGCCAAAGCGACGTCGCTGGTTCAGGGTGAACGAACGTTTGGGAATGGTCTCGTCATCCTCCTCCTCCTCCTCCTCATCCTCCATTGAGCGTTCTGGTGGTGACGAGCATTTTTGTTCTAGCTGCTCCCAGCGCAGAAAAACCAGCTGGAAAATGTCCTCCAACAGGGAGCAAAGTGTGCCCAGTTTATGCAGCTGTCGCAATTGGCCGGAGAGAGCCATTAATTTGGATTTCAAGCTTGTTTCGGCTTCTTCATTTAATATCACATTGTAGACCTGACAAAGAGCCAAGTAATAGCTCAAGGTCTCCACCTCCTGAGAGTGTGCGCATCTCAAGGATGGAGTCAGTTGCTGCCATTTGTAAATGTCCTCTATGAGCTGGAACAGAACTTGACTCTCGCACACTAGACCATAATCATGGATTAGCGACAGCACACCCGGGGCACGCAGCAATTGCTCCACCTTCATGACTTGGCTTATGTTCTCCTGATTTCGCAGAAACTTGAGTAAAACTGCAAGACGTTGAAAGTCGGCATAGAAAAACTGATGAACTGGCTGCAGTTCGATGGGCACTGCAGACACATCAAAGGCTTCCAGCGTACGCTCCAAATAGGCCAACTCATCCAGAGTTTGTGTGGCCAAGGCAAACTCATTGGATAGTTTCAGAATGAGCAAGGTATTCCTTAAGGTACGATCCGGAATGGATTCAAAA
Source organism: Lordiphosa stackelbergi (assembly GCA_018904235.1). Taxonomy (NCBI): domain Eukaryota; kingdom Metazoa; phylum Arthropoda; class Insecta; order Diptera; family Drosophilidae; genus Lordiphosa; species Lordiphosa stackelbergi. The sequence continues at coordinate 42,699 of JAEIFU010002118.1, forward strand.
TTCTTCAATTGCTGACACAGCTGGGGCACAAAATGCTCCCGCCGGTTAAGAGCCAATAGCAAAACCAATTCCCTGCTGGGTGGCAAATCCCATAAGTTTTGCTGTTTATGCAGCAAATCTCTTAGAAATTCGCCATCTGGGCGAGCCAAAAGGGTGAGCATTAAATGCTCATTGCCTCCACATGAGTCAATCCTTAGGCGAGTCTGGAGTTTGGACTCTAGCAGCATTTGTTCGGGCAAATTTGCCAAAACACAAAGAAATTGCGATGAGTAAGTGGCCTCTTGGTCGAGCATGTGCTGTACAGCTCTGTTGATGATGCCACCCACATGATACTTGGAACCCTCGTAAAGTAAATTTAAAACTTGTAGCGTAGGATAGGGTGAAGATATCAGCAAAGATTGTACACTGTCATAGTGAGACTTGACCGCAGTGCCATTCCGTAGGCTAAGTATAAATGACTGCAAGTAGAGATTAGCATTTAAATGTAAGTGTAAACATTTGATAAATAACAATAAAACATACCTCCAGAACTTGCTGTTGTTCCCGAGGCAGCAAGTCCATCAGTTGTTCCACAGTGGCCATTTTGATAGCAACCTGTTGCGACGACTCCGTCTCTGGCACTGCCCCAGTTCCAATTAGTTCATTGCACTTCTAAACCGTCTGCGATTTCTTTTGTTTTTGCTGATTATCTGCCGTTACGGACAATCTATTGTTATTGTTTGTGTTTTCGTTTTCTGTTCAACAGCTGGGAACTGGCGATTGATAACCAACTCCCGCATGTTATTACCTCTCCAAGTGTGGCGTTAATCTGAACAATTGTGCTTATAATTACAATTTTATATAAATTTAAGGGAGGCGGCGACTATTAGCAACAACGTAATCCGATTTCCCACTGCGAACATCTGATCTGTTAGTGTGACCAGTTGGCAAAACTTACCTTACACTGGCAATTAAAAGTATGCCACAACTTATAATAATAGCAGATCAAGTTTATTTTCAACCACCTTCACAGTTTTAAAGATAGATGGTGGATAGTTAGTAATATAATGAAATGATAAAGATCGAATGAACAATTCTCAAGTTATGAGACAAAATGACCAGAGACTGAGGCTAGGTTTACATTGGGGCACACTGTGACCATTTTGTCTGTGACGCACTGTGACCAAAGTACTCACTTTTGTGTTAGATATTTAAAAACGGTTTTAATTTTTTATTCTTTAATAACAAGATAAGATAACAATAATTTTAAAACATTTTTACGGGGTACTCTTTAATTTGTGCGCGTTTTCTAAGTCAGTTGATTCAGTGGAGCTTTGAATTGTCAAAAAGAGCGGGAAATATTAAACAACTTGCATCTTTGATGGTAACTCTATTCCAAATATAAACTTAAAGTGTAAATATGAAAAAAGCAGGTCAAGGTATGTATATTAGGGTGTCCCAAAAAAAAAAAATTTGTTTTGCACCGGCATTTTCTGAAAGCTTACTGAGTAAAGAATTTTTGTTTTTTTTTCGAAAAAGACTTTTCGAGTAGGGTCGCACAAATCGAATTTTCTTTGAAAACGAGGTTTTCCATATTGATTTCGATTGTTACTTATTACATGGTAAATAACCACGATTGTTTTAGTTTTAAAATCAGCATTTTAAAGAAAAATGTCAAAATTTTACTTTTATGAGCATAAACCGTGAGTTTTGGCTTAGCATTTGCTTGTTTAGGTACCATAAATTAAATTTTTTCGTAAATTTTTCATAAATTTTGTAAAAAAACGCATTATAACTCTTAAAAATTGTATGAAAGTGAAAAAACTAATGATGCAGTTTAAAAGATGGATAAATTTTTAAAAAACTGAATCTAAGAAATTCAAATTTGCTCTTATCGTTCCAGAGTTATACTCTTTTAAAGCTTTGTACCCATTTCATGAAACTAATAATAATAAAAGATGTTTGCTAGTTTTGCATCGAATTTGCTTTAAACTTTGAATTATGATATTTTTCGCGTTTACTCTTTATTTTTCCTGCTTAGTTAGTTAGTCCAATACTAATGATATTTTTTTCTTTTGCGGAGAATTCATGCAACACAGTACAAACACCAAAAATAAAACCCGGCATAAGACCCTTTAATTATGACAAAAGAGACCTCTGTAGTCATAACCTCATACCCAGTTTTTCAAATGAAGCTTCGGCTCGCATTTTACGGGTACTTTTGTACTTGCAACACACAACGACAACAATTTAACTTAGATTTAAATGGTTTAAGAGAAAATTCTCTAAGACTTAGCAAATATGGACAGGGTCATTGGGAACGCATTATAAAAAAATTCACTTCAATCGTGCAATAGATTGTGGTACCTCCCGAAGAAAGTAAACCTTAGTTTTTGGATTTAAAACAAAAATAACTTTAAACTTATAACTTTAAAAGCGCACGGTAGATTTTCATTAAAATCGTTTTTTGTGATGATATAATGGGCTATTGCATAACGAAAAGAAATTGTACTCGACAGCCAAAAAACCGCGAGTTTGAGTACCATTCTTAGACTCACCCACAAATCAATTTATATAGGCCATAAACCAGATCTTATAATATAGAGATCTGCGTTTTCAGTTTTGCCAACAAAGACTTGGTTCGCGACTTAGAGACGATTTTGTACTAGCAATTGCCTTAGAGCAACATTGACCATTTAGGGTAAAACAAGCTTCACCAAAATTAAGAAATAAATTTTATTAGTAAAGTGCTTTATAATGAGCAGAAAAACAGATCATATCATTAAAATACTTTAGTTCAGGGCATCTTGGCGTACCACGATTTGTCCATCAAAGACAATTTTGATTAAAATTTTACTTTTTCTTGGTGGCAATGACGAATTTTACTCATACGATTTATAATATAATTTTTCGGTAGCTTGTAATACCTAAATGGTAAATGTTGTTCAAATGGAATTGCTAATACAAAATTTCCTATGAAACGCGAAGCAAAGCCCCCGTGGTGAATATGAAAACACAGTTCGAAATCATAATTCAAAGTTTAAAGCAAATTTGATGCAAAACTAGCAAACATCTTTTAATATTATTAGTTTCATGAAATGGGTACAAAGCTTTAAAAGAGTATAACTCTGGAACGGTAAGAGCAAATTTGATATTTCTTTAAAAATTTATCCATCTTTTAAACTGCAACATTAGTTTTATCAATTTTCATAGAAATTTTAAAAGTTATAATGCGTTTTTTACAAAATTTATGAAAAATTTACGAAAATATTAAATTTAAGGTACCTAAACAAGCAAATGCAAAGCCAAAACTCACGGTTTATGCTCATAAAGTAAAATTTTGACATTTTTCTTTAAAATCCTCTTAACGTCTTTCGAAAAATTGGAAAAAAAACTCAAAAATACTTACTCTATAAACTTTCAGAAAATGCCGGTGCACCCGTGAAAATAAAAAAAAAATTTTTTTTGGGACACCCTATTGTAGATTAATAGTTAATACATATTTTTCGATAGTTATGTGTTGATATTGAACTGTCCAATGTATTGTTCCTGTGTATTTTTAGGTGTATACTAACAAATTTGAGTAAGGTCTGTGGAATATTACTTTTATATAGCACAACGAAAGTTATATTTTTGAAAATATTGATGAACACTTTCTGACTGAATACCAAACGACTGCAATTTCAAAGAAAGTGAACCAATTTATTGCTTATTTACACAAGCACTTATCGAAATGCAATCACATGTTCGAGCGATTCAGATCAAAACACTCACGGTGGCTTGCATCTAGCATTGTTGTTGGTATTGAGAAGCAAGAAATGACACAATTCAAAGATGGACGAAAACAGTTAAGCTCGCCTTAAAAAACAATCAGCATATGAGCTGTTTTAAACATTGTAACCGGAACCAATTCAAGCCAGTCATGTCCATTATGTGGAGCAAAACCGATTCAGTCAACAGACTTTAACTCTCTGATTTTTAATGTAAAATCTGAGAATCTAAGGCCGGGTTTACATTGGGGCACACTGTGACCGTGTTGTCTGTGACGCACTGTGACCAAAGTACTCAGAAGTTCAAAGTGTTTACATTGGCGTCACAGAAATTGCATGTCACAGCGCTGTGCCTGCGTCGTCACAGTGCGCCACTGTGCTCACAAAAGTGAACATTAAACTGTTCGTGAGTTTCGAGCCAGATCCGCATACATGAAGCAAAATATACCGGGAACACTGAGAGACAACTGACTTGTGGCGCTTGGATAAGAAGGTGATCTCCATCTAAAGCACCAATGCAATAGAAGAAGTTCCTCTTATCCTCAAAGCCTTTAGCAATATTAAGCCAGTCAGCAGCTGTACCTAGAATCTTGCTTTTGTCGAATGAATCAAAGTGGATAATATGCAGAAACAGGTGTTAATGAAGTCCATGTTGGATGCCATGTGTGCAATATCCACCTGAAACTTATCCTATGCTCTGAATTCGGTGACTATATAGCGTCCAATTTGCGTAAATTCGAAGATGAGTCAATTGAAGTCAAGTTGAATGAATTTGACCAAATTGAAGGAATGGAGGAAAAAAATATGCCACAACAGCATCGGAGAGGTGACTTATCCTACGAACTGCCTCAAATTCCCACCTTTCTGCTGTTAAAATTAGGGAAGAATGCGGCGTAAATGCTGGTGTGGCCACTGTAAAACGAATTATTCGAAGCGCCAAACACTTGAAGAGATTGAAAATAAAACAAAAACCACCTCTCAACGATGCTCGAAAGGAAGCACTACTTCGATTTGCTCGAGAACACATGACGTGGGACAAGGAGTGGAAGACGGTAGTCTTCTCCGACGAAAAGAAGTTCAACCTCGATGGACCGGATGGCTATAGTTACTATTTCCACGATATGCGAAAGGAAGAATGTTTTTTAAGTCGTCATCACTCATGTGCAGGTGGAGTAATGGTGTGGGGAGCCATATCGTTTTATGGAACATGCGAGCTCCAGTTTGTCACCCCGAAGATGAACGCAAATGTGTATAAGACTGTGCTCCAAAAGGCTTTTCCCCAGTTTTCGGAGATTAATGGTCATATTCCATGGAAGGAAGAAGACAATTTAGCGACTCTGGGACCCTAGTTGAAGCAATTAAAAAAGCGTGGTAAGCAATTTCACTAAATGAAATTGAAAAATATTATGATTTCTTACCACCTCCATTTTCCCAATATCTTCTACGGAAAATTCTTCCACAAGGGGAATAATGTAATGAAGCGAAATTTTGTATGAGATTTTCAGTTAACCTGAAATGAATGAAATGTTTTAATCATAGCTGTTAAATAATGATTACTAATCGTAATCATTACATATTTGATTATTTTTTTTTTAAAGGCAAAGTAATGATTACATTACGACTATTTTTTAGTTTTACTCGATTACTAATTGATTACTTTCAGAAATAATCAAAAATAATCGGGATTATTTAGGATTACCAAAAAATAATCAAAAATAATCAAAAAGTAATCAAAAAGTAATTCGACTACTTTACAAGATTATTTTTGAATATTTTTGATTATTTATCAATAGCCAGATTTGTGGCCCTCAATGATTTTATATAGCACTTTTAGCTGCCTACTGAACATGTCGGAAATGGCGTAGAGGTTAAGGCCTATGACTGAAAGGCAATGAGTCCTAGGTTCAAGTCCCAGTTTGGGACATGCAATTTTTTTTTTTTTTTTTTTTAATCTACAATTTTAAAACAATTGCATTAGCTCCCGTGTACCAGTTAATGCTATTAAGCACAGCAAGGAAAATATGTATTGTTTCTTCTTTTCATTTCATAGTTTAAAGGCCTGCATTATAACTCCCTCCAGGGCTATCAACATCTCGTTTGAAATGACTCTTCGGTTCATCGCCTGAAGTTCCGGTTTCGAGCTTAAGCTAGTCAGTAAAAATGTAAAATTGGCTCTACAGCCCAAAAGGGCAAAGTCAAACTTCTCGCAATCTCTTGGCGTGTGTGCGCTTATAATTTTTTGCACAAGACAAACAGACCTACAGTTAAACTCCAAATCCGAACGGCAAAGTTTGAGAAGCTTTTTCATGGCTGGTTACTTCAAAGCTGGCGCACGTAGCTCGTAAAGGGGACCGGATGTGTAAAAGCTATTTTCTACCGAAAGAAAAACCTTTAGATCGTCCGCGGCGAGATTCAACCCTAGTTAGTAGCTACCTCAGTCAGTAGATCTTATAATTTATAGGGTATCGGACGCACAGACAAAGGTCAATCGACTCAGCTCGTCATGCTCGTCATATATTTTATAGGGACGGAGATGATTTCTTCTATGTGGTGCACACTTCTTGGAAACATTACAATAATCATTTCAATAGCATAAACTGGTACACGGGAGCTAATGCAATTGTTTTAAAATTCTAGATAAAAAAAAAAAAAAAAAAAAAAAAAAAAAAATTGCATGTCCCAAACTGGGACTTGAACCTAGGACTCATTGCCTTTCAGTCATAGGCCTTAACCTCTACGCCATTTCCGACATGTTCAGTAGGCAGCTAAAAGTGCTATATAAAATCATTGAGGGCCACAAATCTGGCTATTGTTAAATAATCAAAAATATTCAAAAATAATCTTGTAAAGTAGTCGAATTACTTTTTGATTACTTTTGATTATTTTTGATTATTTTTTGGTAATCCTAAATAATCCCGATTATTTCTGATTATTTCTGAAAGTAATCAATTAGTAATCAAATATTTTGAACCAAGGGGATTATATAATCATTACAATTCTTTTTAAAAAGTAATGTAATTGATTACTAATCGTAATCGCAATTTAACAGCTATGGTTTTAATAAAATTAACTTTAAGTAAATCCAAATAACAGAATTTTAAAAAAGGTAAAATTGTTTTTTTACCCCCCCCCCCCCCCCCAACCCAATCTATCATTTTTTCTTTTTTTTTTTTTAATTTTTATTTTACAAAAAGATAAACCCTGTAATGTAACCCCCGACCACGGCAAAGTTTGAGAAATTGCTTTTTCATGGCTAGTTACTTCACAGCTGGCGCCACTAAGCTGGTGAAGGTGACCGTATGTGTAAAAGCTAGTTTCTAAAGAAAGAAAAAACTTTTATTATTAGATGTTCAGAGGCGGGATCGAACCCACGACCTCCCGCCCAGCAGTCCAGCACACTAACCACTGGGCCACAGACGGCCACCATAGCAGATCAGTACGTCTCCTTTAGTTGGTTTATAAGATTAACTAAGGAATTTGTGCAGCATCCTTCTTCCATCTGAAACATTTTACTTTGCTTCTCAAATTCATATCTCTAATAGAAATCTTTGACAATAATTTTTTCCAAATCGTCTCTCTGTATTATATTAATATTGATAGTTCTGAAATGTGAAAACAAATTACAGAATGCAATTAAACTCTTCTAGTTAAGTGGCGAGAAGGATTGATGAACTGGCAACAAAAAAGTAATCCGTTATTGTACTTGAATCGTTTATTTTTGTGAGTGGAATTCAAGAAGATGTGATCTGTAATTGACTTACCTATGCATCTTGCTGTATAGCAAACGTTTTCTAGGAAATAAAGCCATACATACAATTTATGCAAACTTTGACAATTTATTTATGGAAATTATTTCACGAAGTATTTGGAATATATCAACAAAATATTAAAGTATTTGAATAAATATTCGATTCTAATTATTAGTCTTTTAAGATGTGGGTCTGATCAGAATTTGCATTGATTTCAAATTTGTATAGGGCTGCCAGAAAAAACCGTCTTCGTGATGACCT
>JAEIFU010002119.1:0-50443 GCA_018904235.1 Lordiphosa stackelbergi
GACCCACCTGAGATCCTCACCAGATCCCCACCAGATCTCTCCCGGATTCCCACATGATCCTCTTCAGATCCCCACCAGATCTCCAACAGATCCCCACCAGATCCGCACCACATCTCGCCGAGATCCCCACTTGATCCTCACCAGATCCCCACTAGATTTAAACCAGATCCCACCAGATCTCCATCAGATCACCACCAGATCCGCACTAGATCCCCACCAGATCCCCATCAGATCCCTACCAGCTCCTGACCTGATCCCTACCAGACCTAAACCAGATCCCCACCTGACCCACCCCAGATCCTCACCAGATCCCCACCAGATCACCACCTGATCCGCACTAGATCCCCACCAGATTAGCACCAAATCCCCGCCAGATCCCCACCAAATCTTCACCTGATTCCCACCACTTCCACCTCACACTATCCCACTCCACACACAACCCACCTGCTTCCACTGCAAAGATAAAAGCTGCTGATTTTGCAAATACAAAACACAAAGACAGAATTCAAAGACATCCCCCAAAAAATCTGTCGCAAAGACAAAATTTTTCAAGATTTACTCCCCCAGTCTGACGTCCGTAAAGAGCTTCGCTCTAAAAAAAAGTTTTTCTCACAAAGACCCACTTTTCGACCGATAGTTCCTATGGCAGCTATAAGATATAGTCATCCAATGCGGTCGGTTTCGACATATTAGCAGTGTGCAGTAAAAAGAAGACTCTGTGCAAAGTTTCAGCTCGATAGGTTTAAAACTGAGAGACTAGTTTGCGTAGAAACAAACAGACAGTCGTCCTGATCAAGAATATATATAGTTTATAGGGTCGGAAATGAATATATATCTATCTATAAAAATGATAATACCCTTTGCAAGAGTATAAAAATCAGAATAAAACTTAAAGAAAACAAAATAAGGAGGAAAAAATAAGGAAATAGGAATTAGGAAATTAAAACAAAAAAAAAACATTCAGAGTACAAAAATTAGGAAATCAATACAAGGCAAACATTCAGAGTTCAAAGAAACTGATGAACCTACAGTTGCCCACATTTTTATAGTTAGACACTGCACTTATGAAACATAAATTCAATCAATTCAATTCAATCTTTTATAATTATAAATGTAAACTTACTTAGAATTAAACAAGAAGGCCAAGCTAACTTCGTCTTTGCCGAAGTTTTTATACCTTTGCAAATGTTTTAATTCATCAGAGTTTAAGAACGCCAGCATTAAAACAAACTATTTTTATACCCTTGGAGAGGGTATATTAAAATTGTCCGGATGTTTGTAACGCACAGAAGGAAGCATCTCCGACCACATAAAGTATATATATTCTTGATCAACATGACGAGCTGAGTTGATATAGCCATGTCCGTCTGTCCGTCCGTCTGTCCGTCTGTTTCTATGCTATCTCCTCCGTCAGTTTTACAGCTATCTCAACCAAACTTTGCACGAAGTCTTTTGGTATAAATACGCTGCACATTTGTCGGAACCGGCCGGATCGGATGACTAGCATATGGCTGCCATAGGAACGATCGGTTGAAAAAGTAGTTTTAGTGAGAAAAACCTTTTTTGTTTTCAATGCTATCGCTCCCAACCCCCGTATTTATAAGTTTTCTATGATTTCACATAATTTCACCGAGATTTATCTAAATCGGACAACTATATAGTATAGCTGCCATACAAAAGATAGATCTGAAAAAAAGTCTTAGTAAGAAAAACTTTTTTGTTTTCAATGCTATCGCTCCCACTTGTACAGATCTATATTATATACTACCACACAATTTTGTCAAGTTTGATTTAAATCGGATGGCTATAGCATATAGCTGCCATAGGAACGATCGGTCCAAAATGTAGTTCAAGTGAGAAAAACTTTTTTGATGAATATATCGTATAGCCATATATCAAACTTCGGTACAGCCGAAGTTAGCTTCCCTCTATTTTTCTAAATAAAACCCACTTTTCGACCGATAGTTCCTATGACAACTATAGAATATAGTCATCCGATTTTGACCAAAACTTCCAAATCTTTGTAAAGCCGCATAATATTAATAATCGCTGAAGTGAGACACGTTAACATTAAAAACAAAAAAGTTTTTCTCACAAAGACCCACTTTTCGACCGATAGTTCCTATGGCAGCTATAAGATATAGTCATCCGATCCGGTCGGTTCCGACATATTAGCAGTGTGCAGTAAAAGAAGACTCTGTGCAAAGTTTCAGCTCGATAGCTTTAAAACTGAGAGACTAGTTTGCGTAGAAACAGACAGACAGACGGGCAGACGGACGGAAAAAGCTCAATCGACTCAGCTTGTCACCCGTCAATATATAGTTTATACCCTGTGCAAGGGTATAAAAAGTCGGATCTACTTAATCTTTTTTATACCCTTGGAGAGTGTCGGAACCGGCCGGATCGGATAACTATAGCATATAGCTGCCATAGGAACGATCGGTTGAAAAAGTAGTTCTAGTGAGAAAAACTTTTTTGTTTTCAATGTTATCGCTCCCAACCCTTGTATTTATAAGTTTTCTATTATTTCACATAACTTCACCGAGACTCAAAATCGGATAACTATATGGTATAGCTGCCATACAAAATATAGGTTTGAAAAAAAGTCTTAGTAAGAAAAACTTTTTTGTTTTCAATGGTATCGCTCAGAAACTTGTTACTGATCAATATTATATGCTACCACACAGTTCTGCTAAGTTTGATCCAAATCAGATGACTATAGCATATAATACTTGTATCAATCCAAATGAGCTTACTACAATCCCTTTCGAGATCACATGTCAATAATTTGGAGAGCGAGAGAAAAGAAATAGAAGTAGCCTTTTAGTCAAGCAGCAACAACCGATGGGGTTGGTGGTGTGCGACGAAATGCTGTTTTATTCGTGTTTAGTGCGAATGGTGGTGTGTTCCAGTCCCAGTGTAACTCAAAAATTTTTATATTTCTTTGTTTTTCAAAAGTCTTAAATTAAGTAAAACTGGTGTGGTCTTTGAAGTGTATGAGGTTGTTCATTGGCATGGCTTAGGAAATGAAGAAGAGTTATCTATCCTGGGATCAAATCAATATTACATATCGAGCTTAAGATAATCTAGAGCATGCATAAAACTATCCAGCTCTGGGATTGCATGAGGCTCGAATTTTTTACTCAATTCAATCTTTTATAATATTACCCCGGGATAACTTACTTAGGACTAAAAAGGTCGGATCTACTTAATCTTTTTTCTTACGTTGTTTTCATTACCGATTAAGATTGGTTTGAGACCATATGGATTGATATATTTTTGAGTGTAATTAATAAACGGTACGACAAAAGGAAATGTTTTTGCTGGTTCCTTTTTTAGAGTGTTCTGAAACATAACCAAATATTGAACCGTGTCAGGATGAGTGTAACATTCTGATTTTCCTAATTTTGGTCTTCCCATTATTAATTTACTTATTTTTCCCCTATCTTTGCCTTTTTTTTACAAATGTTCGGTCGGAAAATGGATTTTAGTGAGAAAAACTGTTTTGCTCTCAATATAACGCTCTCAAACACGGTCATGGGTAATATGTAATGTTTTTAAGCTGATCTGCGAAGTTTGGTCGAAGTCGCTAACCGTTGAGACAAGCTATTTCAAGTGTATCAAAACTTCGGTACAGACGAAGTTAGCTTTGCCTTTCTCGTTTTCCCCTAATTTTTGCCTTCACAACTTTTTTTTCTAATTTTTGACTTTCCAATTTCTTTTCCTCATTTTTATTTTCTAATTACTAGTTTCTCAGTTTTGTTTTCCTTATTTTCATTTCCAAATTCTTATAGCGAATTGACAAAAGGTGATAATTTTAAACTCCAGTATTTACATATTATCGGATCTTTATAAAAACTTAAAAGATCATATATTTTTGATGTATCAATGTGAGTTTTAAAGTATGTACACAGAAAAACTATCCTTTCGTATTAAAACGAATTCATGAAATTTTGCACCCTTTTTTGATACTCATAAACATTCGTTTACATTATGCTTAGAACATTTGGTTCTCACACATTAAAGGTTTGGGCTTGTTTTAGAAAAAACAGTACAACACTAAAAAAAAAACCCGGCATAGAACCCTTAAATTATGACAAAAGGGACCTCTGCAAGCATCACCTCATACACATATTTTTAATAAATTATTATATAACACAGCCCAACAGTGTTTTTGGAGCAGGTCTATTTTTATCTGATTATGTTAATATTGATTGCACTGAACAAAACTGTATCATTGGCTTAGCTCCATCAGCTCTTGTTTCCAAGATATGGCGGAAAAAGGAAAAAGATGAATTTTTGGCACTCTAGATTTATGGAGGCCACACTAGGCAGAAAAATATAAGAGTATAAGCTATTGTGTGATAAAGTACATATCACTGCATTTTTAAAAATCCAAGGCGCTTTTAAGTGCAGCGGAAAGTGTCTAAATTGGCCTTTAAAGACAGACATTTTTCGATTTATAGCATTTTTATCAAAATAAATCATCCCGTTTAGGCTAGCGCGGCTTTTTGATAAATATTTTCGCCATCTGAGCATATAGTCCAAACATATGATCTAATTTTGTGACTTTTATGGCATGTTTAATCAGTTTATTTGGCAAAGTTATAGCCTGTTAAAGACAAAATATACATATTTAAATATATGGGAGGAAAACTAGATAGTCACTCCAAAAATTTATAGGAACTGTGAAAAGGCTACTTGCTTAGCCAAAATAGAATTTATCATCTACATGTAAACATATAACACTTTAGGGCTAATCAAGTAGCCTCTTCACAGTTCCTATAAATTTTTTACTGACAATCTAGTTTTCCTCCCTAAATTTAAATTTTTAAACAGGCTAAAACTTTGCCAAATAAACTGTTTAAAATGCCATAAAAAATCACAAAATTAGATCATATGTTTGGACTATATGCTCAGATGGCGAAAATAATTAATCTAAGAACCGCGCTAGCCTAAAACGGGATGATTTATTTTGATAAAAATGCCATAAATCGAAAAATGTCTGTCTTTAGAGGCCAATTTACACACTTTCCGCTGAACTTAAAAAGCGCCTTTGATTTTTAAAAAATGCATTGATATGTACTTTTTCACACATAGCTCATAAACTCTCATATTTTTGCAAAGTGTGGCCTCCATAAATCCTAGAGTGCCAAAAATTCAACTTTTTTCGTTTTTCCGCCATATCTTGGAAACAAGAGCTGATGGAGCTAAACCAATGATGCCAGTTTTGTTCAGTCCAATCAATATTAACATAATCAGATAAGTAAATAGGCCTGCACCCCAAAAACACTGTTGGGCTTTGTGTAATAGGCCTTTGGGGGTAGATTTGTTTATAATTTAACTAACTTTTTATGGCTTTTTCATTTTCCGATAATTTTCTAGCACAAGACAAACACCGCATTGTTTTTTTTTTGTAACCGTCACGGCTAATTTAAATATTTTTGCCTATATCTTTACGAGTACCTATTGTCGATTGATGTTAATGTTTTATCGGATTGTGGTGCTAATTAATTGCTACGCAACTATACAAAAAATCTTTTTAAAATTTTTTAAAGATTTTCATATTTTTCCTACAACGCCACGTCACATCAGATTAGAAATGGTTGTAGATTTCTTCTTTTTAAGTTTTATGAATGGAAAATTGATCAATTAGGAACTGAAAAACAAATTTGTTTTATGTGTTTAGGCAGAGCTTTTCTTTTTGACTTGATCCCAACAATAATTATGCGCCTTCTGGAGGCAGTCACAGTTGACAGATTTCTTTAAATTCTTTTCTTTAAAGGAACAAGCGTGTGAGTGTGTGTGAAAACTAGTTTAAGCTTCTACTGCAATTTCTCACTACAAATAATAGCTGTTTGAGCTTTTAGTCACAACATTCCTGAACCCAAAAAACGTAACTACTTATTAGCCTGTTCCGTTGAGGAAATTACTAAGCGGTGTAACAACTTAAGCGCCATTTGACATTTTAAACTTTTATTTTAAGTTGTACATAACATTTTTATGGTTCTTATAATGGGTTAGTATGACGAGCCGAACCCATGAACAAACAGTTGTAGGCATTTTTCAGGTTTTTAATTTTGGCCATTAAGTCGCTTCTCTTAAAGATTCCTTCACACCAGCTCGTCGCCTTTCTAAGCAGTTTTTTTGAACACTTGGCGTTACTTACCAAAGCTTAGGCAATCACATATTCTCTCTGCCCTGCCGTTCGCTCACTTCAGCTGAACATATTAAAGCTCTCCATGGTCTGGCGTTTGGCGTACTCGCAGCGTGTTTTCAGTTTCGTTCATGACTTCGGAGCGTTAGGCAGCCAAAAACATTTTGTTGCTCGTTTCGTAACGCGCGCCGTATACATAAAAGTAAAGTTTAAAATTATAAGCCCAATTACGTGTGTTGGCTGTGTGCGTTCGTTATATCGTTGTTAGCCCCCACACTTCGTGTCCAAATCAGCTGTTAGAGCCCCAGCGAGTACCATTTAGTATGAAGTTCGTTGCCTAAGTCTTTTGTTTCCTTCTGCACTGTGCAAATTTCTGTGTGTAAGAAACCAAACAAAGTGTACAAACGAAATAAACAAGATTGTTTACTAGCAAAAAGCACAGTCGAAACCAGTTGTGCAACTACGATTCGAATATATTCACATCCATTGACTAGTTGCCTTCGTGCAGTGAACGCCAGTGCCGGCTGTGTGATTCCCTTTCGTTAAGCTTGCTTGTAATGGCACCCAAGAAGGAGTCAACCTTGAGCCAGCTGCAACAACAGCAGCAACAGCAGCAGCAGCCTGTTATGGATTTTGAGAGGATAAAACGGCATTTCAGCTGGTCGGATCCGAGTGCCATGTGAGTCACAGATATGGAAAAATACACGATTTTACAAAACCAAAATAAATAAAAAAAAAAAAACAAAGGTGCTTAGCAGAAGCCAAGTGTTTTTCCCAGGGACAAAGCAACAACTGCTAATGGCAGCTCAAGAACATTAACTTCAAATTGATTTCCGTTTTGGTACAAAAGAATTTGGGACAAGAAAAAGAATTTGAAAGTGAAATTAATAAATAATTACTGAAAATAATGAAATAATTTTGGTTCGTTCAGTTCAATAAATATTTAAAATTAAGTAAGTCAATGACTTTTTGATGAGGCCACAACTCGAGGGTTAATGCAGTGAAATGCAACTTTAGTCAACCGATTAGTCCAAAGTGTAGAGTGTAGACACCCTCGATGAGCTCACTGATGATGATTCACTTGGGCTAATATTTGTATAGCAAATTTAGCTGTTTGTTTGTCTGCATAAATTCCACGTCATGCTTATTAAGCGCTGTGTGTTTTAATTGCATTTATATTCACATGCTAAGTGCAGCCACAACAAGTGACGAGTGAAATTTGTGCAATTATATAAAAGTTGGATTCACGCAATACGCTTAGCTAACAACGCGAAAACGTATTGTACAAAGTGTAAAAATAGAATCCAGGGTTGCGCGCGCTTTAATCTGCCTGGCTGGGTCTTAGCACTTGGCTTCTAATTCGGTTAATTGCAAATTCCAATAATTTCACTAACGTATAATGGGGTTTTAAGCGAGTGAGTCCATCACCATCATCATCCGAACTGATTGTATTATAAAACATCCGGCACAATGTGTGAAAAATTACTTGGCCATAATTCAATACAATTGCGGCCATCGTTTGTTGCGAATCTCTCATTTTTTTTTCATGCAAATATGTTTACTTAATTATGCAGCGCTGCCCAAATTCGGCTTATTGGGCATGACATAACACCAAAGTTTGAATATATTGTTACAATATTATGAATGGGGGCCTATGGCCGTTTTATCGTGTCCGCCTGAACTAGTTCAACCTGTAGATATGTATGTCTGATGGGTTTTTTTCTGGGTTACCCTTTTGGCGTGCTGTTAATTGTAGATTTGCTGATGATTTGCAGTCAAAACACATCGTACACAGTGCTCAGACACGGGGCTTAATGTAAATTCTAACTGCTAGTCAATTATAATACCAAAAGCATGAAATGAGTTATAAACACCAATTGGATATGATTCCGTAAAATGCAAAGGAACTGCGCAGCAATTGCATTAAGAATAGCTTAGCTTAAAGTCAACAAAATGTGTTTTCTTAACAAATTCACAACATCCCACAGAGCTGTAAATTTCGACATATATTATCAATGTAATTACTTGTGTCACTTTTGAGATCATTATGAATGTCAAAAGAATCGATTTTGAACCGAGCTCAAATCGGTTTCAAACAACTTCGAACCGGCTTAACTGGCAAAGTTGAGAACAAATTTGGCATTGAACGACTTTTGAATTGAGTTAACATTTTAAAATACGGTCAAACACGTGTCTTATTCATTTTAACTCTCAATCTCTTCGCTTTCAGTTTTGTTTCAGCTTTTTTTATGGCTGCTTATTTCACATTAGTGGCCAATAGCTAGTGAACCGGTTTGTTATGTAAAAGTGTTTATACGAAAACCTTTTTTATTGGATGTTCTCAGTGGGTGTAGAACCCAGAGCTCCCGCCCTTTAGGCACTCGCTTCCAATAGAATAAGAACCATTTTTTCTTAAATAAACCTGTTCTACGTCTACTTCTTTTAACTGAATATTCTTTAACCATTTTGCAATGTGTTCCTACTTTAGCTAAGAAGTCGATTAAACCTGACTGAAATATACTAGGCAGGGTATGTTAGAGACACCTAACAAAGGGATAGGAAATGGGAATGCTGAATTTGATTGTGGTATAATTTAGTTTGCAAATTATGCTCACACTACACCACAACAAAATTCCATAGCATTCCTAAGCAGCTATATGATATAGACATCCGATCTGCTGATGATGATATTTTTGAAAGGCTTGATTTCCATAAATAGCTTAAAAGCACACTTGCCAAGTTCTCAATACAAATTTCCAGCCTTAAAACTTCGGCTGTATTCGGCAAAATTAATAAAAAGAAGTTGCTGTACAAACTTCAAAATCTTAACGTTTCAACCAAATATATTAATGTCATCAAATACCTTTACGAAGATAACATAGCTGCAACGCTTCGAGAATAATACCGGCGTTAATCAAGGTTGCCTTCTCAGCCCACTACTCTCTCACTATACATCGATTAGGTTTGGAAAAGGTTGAACATTTATTGGAAAAGTTGGTTCATGTCATTCATTTATGAAAAACAATTTCTGTCACATGACCACCAGGGCTGACTTGGCGGTAGCCCATTCGATCCACCCAATTTTTGGGAACATTTTCAATTCTTTCGGCACGAATGTCAGCAATAGCAACTCGAATCTCGTTCTTCAACTCATCGAGTGCTTGCATATCATTTGTTCTTGACCGCTTCCCAAAGATGTGTCAGATCACAGCTTCTTGGCGGCCAATTCACATCTCCATATTTGCTGATTATTCAATTTTCGAAAATAGGGCGCTTGTGTGGCACGTTGCGCCGTCTTGTTGAAACCAAATATCGTCCAAGTCCTCCGCTTCAATTTCCTCGAAGAACTAATCACTTCACATTGCGCGGTAGCGCTCTCCATTCACAGTCACGGTGGCTCCTTCTTCATTTTCAAAGAAAAACGGACCAATGATGCCTGCCAAAAGCCGTACCAATGACACGTGGTGGGTGCATTGGGTTTTCGAAGACGATTGTGACAATTTCGTTTATTAACATAACCACCGTGGTAGAAATGTGCTTCATCCGAAAAGATGATATTTCGGTAAAATTTACTATCTTCGGCCAAACGATCTTACGCCCAATGTTTTCGGTCGAGCGCACTGGACGAGTACGTACATGGGTTTGTTTATCCACCAACACTCCAGTTTCACGAACTCACTTCACGAATTGATCCACAAATTTATTTATTTTTTTATTATTGGGGGTGTCACAGAAATCTCTAGAGATTTTGATCTCGGTTGGTTTGCAAATCGCTCGAAAAATCCGTCGGTGTCCCAGAACTTCGAGAGATTTCATTTTCTTATTTGAAAATCTAGTTAGAACAGAAACTGTTCCAATTAAAGTTCCATCGCTAAAAACAGGGCTGCACTTCTCGCAAAAAAATTTCCCTAATTTTGGTTATGGGTTAATTTGAGGTTCAACTGAAATTTTTTGATTGTGATAAATGTTTTATGATGCATCTGATGACGGTATAATTCATATTTTTCATAAATAAAATTAAAAATTTTATTATGTGCAAATATCAAAAGGTCTAAAACCTTGATATATTTTGACTCTGTCCATGTTAGGTGAACTCAATTCTTTTCTTTAAAGATGCTCGCATCAAAGATTATACAATGGGATAGATATTCCTTGCTCGTATGCATTCTAAACAATAACACAAGGCAACAAAAATATACTTTTCTCAGTATATTGAATGGTTTGTGGTAAAACTAAATGATATTCGTGTGCTAAACACGAATCTGTTTTCGGACGGCGAGATCCACTCACAAGATGCTGTGAATGCTCTATACAACTACTTCCAAGTGGTCTTGGTGCGGGGCCCAGAGCAGATTAAAGCAGATATTTTTCTTTAATAACTACACTCCTGTCAACGTGGACATTTTGTATGATATCTTTATCTTTATCTTCACGTTGTGGCGATGGTGTCGGATTTAGGGAGAGGAAATTTCAAGTTCTGGAGAAACCTTGGCGGAAAGATAATTGGAAAGATAATTGAAAAACCAAGCAGAAATGCTGATGCGCCCCATCTAATAAAACCAGACCAAATGGTCAGAAATCATTTCCTGGACACCGGGCTCATGGTCGAAGGTACCATCCTCATATCAGCCACTATTCACCCAGCCATAAAGCACTCCTCTTCTTCACACCTGTCAATAATGTGGAAAATTACCGATGAGCACTTTCCTGTTAGATGATCAGTAAGGCAGAAGGTGAAGCAGGCAACGGAACTGCTGTCCAACATCACTGCTAGCGCCATCAGACAACGCAACCAACTGACTGAAGATGCTATAAAGTATATCGCGGACTATATCGTGCTAAAATTTAATTTGCCTCATGAGGAAAAGACAAATGAGCCCTTTAATTACATTGATCAGAGGTTAGAAAGAATTTTTGTTTCATGCAATAATAACAATTTATCAGGTCACCCGTATTTAATAGGCCAAATGAATCAAACAGTTGGAAGCATACATTTTTTTCTAAATGCGCACTATGTTTAGAATTAGGCATCTCAACCAGCGGTTGAAAGTTCAGAAGCTCAAGGTGGGACTGTATTTTTGGGCGTTATAAGGTTTTGGATTTACATTATACATATTTTATTTAATTTTTTGTGTAAATAAAACAAAACCAGAATTACAAATAAACAACTAAAAAACTTTTTACAAAGTAGAACTCCACATTAAGCACAAAAATATTTTTCTAATTATAATATTTATTACCGTAGAACTTTTTATGCAGGCTTTAGGTCATTTAAGTTATAATTTTATCCATAACTTTTCTACACTTATTCTTTTATTACCATAAAAGAAAATTAATTTGTAATGAATCAACTGTTGAAATTAATACCAATAAAATATATTCTGGCATATACTTTATGTTCGTAAATCTGAAGTACTTTGATTTTTGTTATATTCTTTCGCTCTCTCTCGATTATAGCAGAAAGCTGTCTGTACTCGATAAACTCTGAATGCCATACCTGTTATAGTTTTATCATGGCTGCTGGTTTACGTGTTTGAGAGAATATTCAGGCAACAAAGTTTTCAATATCAGTTACACTAGTTCATAAAATAATACAATTTTGCGATCCTGAACATTTGGTAGCAATTTCTTATGAAATTTTCGCCGCTAAGTCCAAAAATCCATATTAATAGGGAGTCTAGATGTTGCTACGTACGATTTTTTTTTTTTTTTTCATTTTCTGCAGGTTATTCGCTCACACCGAAATTCAAATCATATTCAGAATAAGAATAAAAATCACTAAAGGGAATACGCGTAATGAGTACAACGAATATATCTGCGTGCTCAGCAGCATAAATTGATGACAAAAAAACGACCATTTTTGTAAGATTGTGCTGGTGAACGGGCATGATGCGCAATCATGTTTGCTATTTTTCGTGATTGTGTTATATGTGTTTGTTAGAATTGCTTGTTTATGATTTGTTATCGATAGCACACAGCTGTCAGAATTAAACAAGCAATTTAGAGAAGGCGAATGCAAAATGAATGTGGAAACCTCTTTGTTTTTAATAAATGAATTGGCAGAGGACGTGGGTTCGCAAGTAGCTCACGGAAATTCGTGCAAGGCTCTGAAGGCACTACTGGTTGTTGCGGAGGAGGAGGGAATCTTGAAAAGCCGCTACTCCAAAAAGAAGAAGCCCGCGTAGTAACCACCTCATCCGGGTACATGGACACCTCAACACAGTTTGTTAAGGCACTTCCATTCAGCTCCTCCCAGAGAAGAGGGATACCCATATCCTCATACAAGATAATCACAAGGAATGAAACCCGACGCCTGGTTATGGAACGATGGAATAACCTTCCGGCTTGCGCTGTAGCTAAGGTCACGTGGTCCTCGTTTAACCTGAAACGGAAGACATCTTACTTCTAGTCTGGGCCATAATGGGTCACTGACGGGTTATAACGATTTCTTTAGAAGAACAGGAGGAGACATTACATCATCTTTTTTGCCATTGACCAGCTTTAAGTAGAAGGAAACTCAAATCTTTTGGTCACACTACTAATTATGACAGCAGAAAAATATAGAATGAACAAATTTAAGGATTATTTCATGATGTCCCGTGCATCTTTAAGAATTCATAGCTAGAAATGGGCTCGCGAAGGGATTCCAGCGGGACCCGAGATAAGTAGGAAATCAGGCGCGACGATATTGAATTCAAATTTGTTGATCGGTATCGGAACGGGACAGCCGTGGTCGGGACCGTGTCGGGACGGGAACGGATTGTTCTTATTCGCCCATCTCTGCTCTAAGCCCATTGCCACACTGTTAAAATTAACTTTTTCATTTGCATTTAAATGGTAAATGTATGTTTCGACACAGGAAAAAGATTTGGCCATTGGATATTCCATTTCATGTGAATATTCTCACCGTGGGCGGGCTTAAAACAAACATTAGATGGCTAACAAAGTCTTAACGAAAAACATGGGGAATTCCAGGAGCAGTTGGTGCTAGTGACGAAGGTCATAAGTATTTAGTAGTCAGTTCTTAATTATGTTAAATTGTTTGTTGTCAAAAATTCAAACCTTCCGCCAACAAAAATAATCGATAACTTTGTTGTTTAAAAATTCTATCAAACTCGTTCGCCAGCAGACTAACATTTTGTTTTTGATTGATGATTTTTGTTATGCAACTAGTTTACTTTCCACAGTTTAAGAGAGAATTATAGAGAACAGTAAAGTTCTTTAAGAAAACTTTGTGTAAGAGCATTAAGTGGATATGTATATAGCCGAAATTCACCTCAAAGCGCACTGGCCGGAATTGCCAAAATTTTGTCATAAAGTCAATAAGTAAATGTTGGAATATTGGAAAAAAGCTTAATTCCTCTGAAAGAGTATAGAACCATGAACTTTAATTGCTGGTTCAAAACATTTTTTGTGCATTCCTGGAATTTTGGCACAGCCCTGAAAATATGTTTTTTTTCAACCAAAATTGTATTGCTCTGGTGCCATGGCACACCTGTTCTTTTAAAATTAAAAACAGCTATAAATGTATAGAGCAACTAATGTTTTGAAATGCCTAAATGTTGCTAAACGAATGTAATTTACAAGAAAATAAAGAAATTGGGAACTTTTTTATGTTGTGCCTTTGTTTTATGTGAGGTTGCTGTGGTATTTTATAGGCAAGTGTAACCTAATTGTCACTTATTTCGTGGAGTAAAAGAGGACAGCTCCTCATTGCTTCTCGCAACTAAAGATGCAATTGTGTCCATTAAAATGTATATGACTTGGTGTAATTAATACATTTAGCTCGCTTTTGCTTGTTTTTGATATATTACAGACGGGAACAGTGTATTTTATTATTTTTGGCTAATTTTGCAAAAAATAATATTAAAAAAATCAACCAATCCCGACTGTAACATACTCTGTACCTGCGAAGGAGAATGCTTAGAGTGTATTTTGCTGCTACAGCAACACCAGAACGCATCGGAGCCGCAGCGCTGCGACATCGAAATTTCTTTTGCTTATAACTTTACTATCGATTGTCCGATCTTTACCATTCCTTTGGCAGATTGATAAGTAATGTTGATTACTAAATATGTCTAAAAGATTCAAACCATATATCTTCAAAATTGTGGGAGATATGACGTTTTTTCATAATTGCGGGGGCGGGAGGGGGCGTGGCAAAAATAAAAATAAAATTTAATTTGCCTGTGAGTAGAAGAAGTTTATGTCCCTTACATGCCAAACCTCTATCTCTTACCATCTCTGAGATCTGTGCGCTCATAGGGACAGTGTTGTATGGGCGGTACAAGTGGGCGTGGTCGCACCGGTCCAAAATTTTGCGTGTTTCTTATTTATGTCACTATTAAATGTTCCAAGTTACAGCCCTCTAACTGGGTCGGTCTAGTTTATGCCAAAATTTTGGATATTCCGGCCACTGTGCAAAGGAGTGATATGTTATCAGTTGTCAATTTAAAGCTTTAAATTTTTGAAATAAAACGTATTCTGCGTTCAGTGCAATGCTTTAAGCTTCATTTAGAGCTTACGATTTAGTTTCATGGCAATGGGCTTAAGTCATAAAATAAAAGCTCTGCTTAAAAATACAACAACCAAAATTTCGACAGAGCTTTTTCTTAGCCAAGTCAGCTGAATGCTATGAAACCCATTTCATTTTAAAGTATTTTAAAATATTCACATAACGTCTTTAAAAAAGATTCCTCTAACTTGTAGGGAAGCTTTTTGAGGTTTTAGTATCTTGAAAATGAAATTCGGTGGTCCCATAGCAAATTCTAACTTAATATTTGACTAAACCAGGTTTGTTATAAATATTTAGCTTAAGTGAGTGTACCTTTTAGTATGTAATGACACCCTGCTCTAATTGGCTCCAAAGATCATGCTCAAAGTTGTTGAGATATTAAAGCAAATTGCTATAATCGGTCCACAGCAACAATAACAACAACGTACTTTGAGGGAACATGAAAACTCTAGAACATTTTGTTTCATATGCTTTTATGATGCTCACGTCAGCACTTTAAACTGAACTCTGAGATAGGGTGGCCATTTGGGTCCATTAAGCTTAATAGAATTCCTGTGTGAGTGTGTTCAGTGCGTTTGCCCTGGAAGGCCAGGGAAATTACTGAGAAATGATCAGCCTAACCCCCAGAATAATAAATGCGTGGCAATAAGAGAATTATTTCCGCCTTACATGTACAAATGTACAACCTTTTGTAATCACTGATCAGATTTTAGATTGTTCCCTCGTATGAACTCAATTCTGTAACATTTGCAGCAACATCACGTAGTCATTGAAAGAATTTCCTATATCAAGAACCTGTCACATAAATTTATGCCGATTCTTTGTCATTTTGCGTGTATCAGTTAACCGTTGATTGTTTGTACAATGACTTCACCTGGTACTTTCACTGCTCGCCGCTGCAAGAAGCCCTGTGCATTGTCTTAGAGACAACTTACCAATCTGTTGTCTATTTGCTCAGAGCATTAACAGCAATTTTGGCCGCCTGCTAATTGGCTCGAAATATCGTCGAAAAGGTGGCCAACAAAACTATGTACATTGCACAACATGCGTCCAATCAACTTGGCAAAAATTTGACTCAAATGCCGTGCTTTGTGTGCCAAAAGCACTATTTTCCTAAGATAATTATGGATAAATTTTAAGCGAAATGCTGAGTCTAGTCTGACCACGCTCGACTAGCTATTCGGTTTTCATTTTTGCCCATTTGCCAGTTTACAAAGGGCCTTGACACATTTGGAATTAACAAAGTCTTCACAAAAGGCATAAATAAATTCAAATCTGAATTGGACCAACCTGTGAGGCGGATAATGCCAAATGATTACATGAGATGTTAAAGTTTTTTGTTTTTATGAGTCTCTAATTGCTTGCATTTGCCTGGCGAATCAAAATCCACCAAACCTGAGCTCGCTCTCGGACTCGGACTGAGCCATAAGAATTGCATAATATTTGGCAAACAGCAATAACAACTAGCACAACCGGACCGCTCCGCGATTTTTTACTCAGAGCCAAAGAGCTTTGCAGCTACTGCTCAAGCTTTTTCGGTCGGTGGCAACTGCAATATAATTAAATGAAGGCAAATGTTTTAATACATCAAAGTTTAAGAACGCCCAGCATTAAAACAAACAATTTTCTAAATAAAACCCACTTTTCGACCGCTAGTTCCCTATGACAGCTATAAGATATAGTCACCGATTTTGACCAAAAACTTCCAAAATCTTTGTAAAAGCGCATAATATTAATAATTCTAGTGAGACACGTTAAGATTAAAAACCAAGAATTTTTCACACAAAAACCCACTTTTCGACCGTAGTTCCCTATGACAGCTATAAGATATAGTCATCCGTTTGGACAAACTTCCTAATCTATGTGAAAGCGTATGAATAATAACAAAGTTTTCTCTCCCAACCGTAGTTCCTTGGCCTATAAGATATAGTCATCCGTTTGGACAAAAATTTAATAGCGTATAGAATTAATAATTGCTGAAGTGGGAGCCGTTAACATTAAAAACAAAAGTTTTTCTCACAAAGACCCACTTTTCGACCGTAGTTCCTAAGGCAGCTATAAGATATAGTCATCCGATCCGTCGGTTCCGACATATTAGCAGTGCGTAAAAAGAAGACTCTGTGCAAAGTTTCAGCTCGATAGCTTTAAAACGAAGACTAGTTCGCGAGAACACAGACAGACGGACAGACAGACGGGACGCAGACGGCAGACAGACGGACGGACAAGCCAACGACCCGTCGTCCTGATCAAGAATATATGTAGTTTATAGGTCGGAAATGAATATTTCATGCGTTGCAAACTTCTGGCATTACCTTTGCAAGGGTATAAAAGAAACCAGGAGCTCCTTAGGCAAAATATTTAAATTGTTTTCAAACTTTATTATGAATCTTAATCAATTTTCGCAAAATTTTGTTTACAAAATGTAAGGTCAAGCAAGCAAATACAGGGCTTGATAGACTCAGCTTAAAATAAGGGATGACCATGCAAAGCTTATAACCAAAACATTCGAAGAACTCATGTTCATGTTTTAGTATGTATTTAAAGTTTACTTATTTAATTATTATATTATTTAACTTAAAGAAAATAAAAAAAAACCTTCCCCCATTGCAGGATTCGAACTCGTTTCTCTACAACTGGGCGCTAGCACCAGTACCGCTGGGCTATCAACGTCGATAATGACTGGTTGACTAAAGTCACCCAAAGGTTATTGCAACAAGACCTAAGTTTTTCGGTGTTCATAATAAAAACTAAGCAGGCGCATAGATTTTCTCAGGCTTTCTTATGTGAGAAATAAACGCGAAATTAGTACCTTGGGCATGCTTCCAGGTCCGTATAGACATGTATATACATACATAGTGACCCAAAGAACACATATATGTAAAAATATTTGTAATTGGGTGCTTGGTTAAAAAGTTATTTGAGTTTAATTTTTATTTTAATTTTTATAATAAAAATTGTCAAATAATTTTTATTTTTAATTTTTATGAATAAAAATTGTTTGATAATTTTTATTTTAAAATTAAAATTAAATTAAATTTTATTTTAAAAATTAA
This sequence comes from Lordiphosa stackelbergi, assembly GCA_018904235.1. NCBI lineage: Eukaryota > Metazoa > Arthropoda > Insecta > Diptera > Drosophilidae > Lordiphosa > Lordiphosa stackelbergi. Next base: position 17,726 of record JAEIFU010002119.1, read on the forward strand.
AAATAATTTTTTTCAAAAAAATTTTTATATAAAAATTAAAAAAATATAAATTAAAAATAATTTTTTCGATAAAAATTGGATATATAAATTTATGGCCATTTTAAATAGCTGATCCAAAAAAAATTAATTCTGGTGCCTCCCCCGGTCATATAGGTCCTTAAATTAAAATAAATTTTAAAAATTTTTTTTTTTCCCATAACTGTTATTTGCAGTCCCTGCTTTGAAGTATCTTTTTGGGCACTATCGTTTAGCACCAGCAAAATTGAGAGGCAGCGCAAACGTTCTCTCTAATTCTAATTGCTCTATGGCAGCGATGGCCAGCGAGAGCGAGTCCAAAAAGTGAGAGTGTATTAGTGTGCGAAAATAAAGCTCCGTGAATCTGCTTCGACCTAATCGCTTCGAACTCTGTCGAGCGAATGACGCCTTTCTGCTCTTTTGGTCTCAGCTTCGGCAAGCGCTCGGGTCGTGTACATGAGAATAGCGAAATGTTTTCGGGCCCGGGATGCCAGCAAGGGCCATCGCTGCTCTATGGCTTACTGCTGAAATTTAACAAGTTGTCAAGAGAGCGAGAGAGTGAGTAGGCCTACCTTGTTGAGTATACCTTGGGCCGGAGAATGAAATATATACCGTTCGACGGAGTTTTTTAGGCTGACACGTCAATTATTTTAAATCTCTCTAGCACGCTCAAAAACTTGAGAGCGAGAGCCCAATAATTGTTGAACTGTGTAATCAGTTCGTGAAGTGGAATTTTTATTTGAGAAGGAATGGTCTTGTGACGGTGTAATCGAGCCACAAGAACATGACAGATACCAAAGATAGGACGTTCAGGACGAACGAACCAGTGATGCCAATAATTTTCCGAATAAAAGGGACAGATTGAAAAAAAAAATCAGGAAAAACAGGATGAAAAACTTTAAAAAAGGCTGAAAAAAGGACAAAAAATTTTATTTATGTTTATTTCAGGGACCGTAATTTTTATAATTTTTTTTATAAAAATTACAAAATAAGAGTTATTTTGAAATTTTTTTGAAAAAAATTATTTTTAATTTATATTTTTTTAATTTTATATAAAATTTTTTTTTAAAAAATTATTTTTAATTTTTAAAATAAAAATTATCAAACAATTTTTATTCATAAAAATTAAAAATAAAAATTGTCAAACAATTTTTATTATAAAAATTAAAATAAAAATTAAACTCAAATAACTTTTAAACCAAGCACCCAATTACAAATATTTTTACATATATGTGATCTTTGGGTCACTATGTATGTATATACATGTCTATACGGACCTGGAAGCATGTAAATAATAAAATAAATTTAAAAATTAAAAATAAAAATTAAAATTAAATTAAATTTTTATTTTAAAAATTAAAAATAATTTTTTTCAAAAAATTTTTTAAATAAAAATTAAAAAAATATAAATTAAAAATAATTTTTTTCGATAAAAATTGGATATATAAATTTATGGCCATTTTAAATAGCTGATCCAAAAAAATTAATTCTGGTGCCTCCCCCGGTCATATAGGTCCTTAAATTTAAATAAATTTTTATAAGTTTTTTTTTCCCATAACTGTTATTTGCAGTCCCTGGTTTATTTATTTATCTTCTAATTTTAAGGCAAAATTAATGAGTTTTACAAGGGCCAGTTTTTTTTCCCATCCTATTAAAAATTTTTCTCTAAATCCATTTTTTTTTTTTGTTTTTTTTAAATTTAAAATTTAAAAAAAAAACTCAATTTCAGTATTCGACCATGGTAACGAAAGCTGAGTCAGGGTGAAAGCTACCACGTCTGAAAAGGGGTTGTTACCTGCGCTGTCACGATAATTTTTTACTTCGGACCAAAATTTTTAAATATTTTCATCATTTCCCCATTTTAATTGGTGGATGTTGGCGTATTAAGCAACTATTTTGACTAAATAGTATATAATATTAAATAACTTATCTTTATCACAAATTCCGTACAGTAATGTCGAATGGTATTCTCTGCAGCATGATGGATCTTTTTTTAACATTGTCAGGTTAGATTCGAATTCGTATACGAATGGGATATATCCCAAATACAAATCCCGTTTGAAACATAATGAGTTTTGTATATGTTTTGTCGACTTATGCTCGCGAATTTGATCCACTTTCGAGTTTATACTGCAATACGCCTTATTGCTGTCCTACTCATCGCGACACATCGAGTTTTTAAAATCTGGCTGCTGTAGCCAGAATTTTTGTTTGTAAACGTCTTTAGGCATTTTTAATCAACGAGTGACTTCTGGAAATTACGCTTCGATAGGCTTAAGATTAAACACGATATCGATTAAAGTTTGCATAAAAGAGATGCCACATAGTTGGCAAAAAGTCAATTTGAAATTATATAAAATAAATTTTTACATTCAACCAATTTAGAATAAAAAAGTCCAGATTTCCGGATAAGGGAACTAAAAAAAGGATAGAATTCCGGATAGGGGATGTTTGACATTTTTTCCGGCTGAAGCAGTTAAAAACAGGATAGATCTATCCGGAAAAAGGCCAAATTGGCAACACTGGAACGAACACATGTTCTATGATGATGCTGGCTTGAAAAATGTGCCAAGACACACCAGCTCAAAACCGATTAAATAGTTTTGGCCACAACATCGAGGAGGGGACAAAACGCTATAGCCACTGTGCCTCGAGCACCATCTACTATTGTGCCAAGTGCAAAGTGGCAGTGCATCCGAAATGATTCTCAGAATAGCATAAATAAATCAAATTTAAATAAATCATAAATAAATAAAATTCGGCTAGAAAAATTTATTCTTCTGCGGTTCAGGTTCGGTTCGGGCTTCTCAAAAATGACGGAGACTTCGACTCCGGAGCGATTCAACTCCGAACCGGTTTTCAGCCCTGGTTGCTAATGACCTTAAGTTTTAAGGTCATTTTAACCTTGATTATATCAAAGCAAAAAACTGCCTTACTTATACACTCAAAAAAAAGTTGTCATCACATCGACACAATTTAGACATCAATTTGAAACTATTGAGTATCGAATTCTCTCTAAAACTCCGAGTATCAAATTGACATCTAAGAAAGTATTTACATGATATTTCGAGGATTTCAAATTGATACTAACGTGTATCAGGTTGACACTTTATTGTATTAATTTTTAAGTATCAATTTAACACTAGGTCTTATTAATTTAATAATACAACTATCAAACTTTTTGTTTCATTTTGATACTAGCTTTTATTAATTTAATATTTTTTCTTATCTTTGTACTATAAATTCAGTTCATTATAATCTGCCATTAAAATAAAAACAAAACATTTTATAAAAAATTTTTTTATTTCAAACTCTATCAAAATGTAATTTATTTACCCCTCTAATGTGGACACCCCTCTAAGTGGAAACATTTGTCTCTCCTCGTGTCCATGCGAATGTTGCTTAACGAGAAGTCACCATGTTGGTATGCCTCTTGCTCGAACCCGTACATCAGAGTTTCCCAGCCATAGACCCTGGGGCACGAACATACTCCCTGTGTGTTAGAGGGAGACATAGTCACATTTTCGCGCTCTCTTCTGGGGGAACCCTGTCGTACATGTAGCAGCTTACGCCTTCAGAGACCTTGAGTAAAAACGCGAAAAACGCCTGTTCTGCAGCTTTCTTGGTTTCGCACCTCTCTCATTGTACGTTGTCGTGCAAAGCGCTAAAAAGGTCACAGCAGCATTCTGGCTTGTTGTGTGTCCTGTCTAAGGAGTTACATTTGTTATTTACATATATTTTCAAAAAACGACATGAATACTCAGCTGCTTATACTTACCTTGCAAATATGCGCCATTTGAAATCCATTTATTTATCTTCATCACGTCGTCTGGGAAAGGGTTCTCCACAGCCTTTACTTTTAACTAAGTACACATTTATTTACAAAAAAGTAAAATCACTAAATGTGACATGTCAAGCATCGCCAGCTGCGACGTTCGGCATGCTTCGTTTTACAATTCATACATTCTTCGAATTTTCGAAATAAAAAAAAATTGTTTAGTTTCAAATTAATACTTCTGCGCATCAAATAAATATTCGAAGTTTCAATCTAATACTTTCTAGGTTTGCATTGATACAAAAAAAATGATACTAGTTTCAGTTTCGATTTGAGACAACGTGTATCAGAGTGATATTGATACAAATTTTTTTGGGTGTAGGATTTTTTTCCAAAAATCTAAGCTCAAATTTCTTTAGAAATTTGACAATTTATATATGCATAACAAAGAGAAGTCAGTCAACCCAGAGTGCTTTGGTGGTGGGCGTTATTAGTGTTAAATAAACTCTTCTTTCTGAAAAACATAATCTATAAATATAAATGTGTACGCCTGACTGACATATTATCAAAGCCCAGCCTAAGCGGCTTATCCTACAGGTTTGAGATTTGGCATAGACCTTTGTTTAGTTATGCAGGCGCGCACTAAGAAAATAAATTTGGAAAATTTCACCGGAAAAGTCGGAAAAGCGTCGGAAAAGTTTGTATGGGAAAAATTTTATTTTTCATCCGATTGACTTGAAACTTGGTTTGTAAGCATAGTACGCGAAATGATTCGACACGTGTTTTCCCGATTTTGGAAAATCCGCCCACGGGGAAAATGGCCGGAAAATTCTGGATGCTTTTTCATCCGATTGGCTTAAAACTCGGTTTGTAAGGTCAAAATGAGAATTAATTTGTGTTCATTTCATTTCATTCATTTGCCGGGATGCTCACTGGGGAAGTGGTTGGGAAGTGAATGGGATGTGATTGGTTAATTGTTTTGGAAGTGGATGGGATGTGGGCGGGAAGTGGGTGGAATGTTGGTGGTAAGTGGGTGGTATGTGGGTGGGATGTGGGAGGGATGTGGGTGGGATGTAGATGGGATGTAGGTGGAACGTGGGTGGTATGTGGGTGGCAAGTTGGTGGAAATTTGGTGGGAATTGGGTGGAGAGTGTGTGGGATGTGGATGGGAAGTAGGTGTGCATTGGTTTTGTACTGTTGAAGGCGCAGCGAAGCGCGACGGGTTATTGCTAGTAACTTATATTTTAAAAACTTTAAATTGCTGGGACTCGAACTCAAGTCTTCCGGTGGTGGTAAATGAACACAAATGGCATGGCTTCTCAACCTTGTCAGCTACGGTCGATACCCAGGACACAGCGTCAAATAACCCTAAAGAACCCAGTCATTAGTTAAGCTATCAGTTGTTCAAGAGCCGCGTGGCGCAAAGGGTAGAGCGTCGCTTTAAGAGGTGGAAGTCGTGAGTTCGAGTCCAAGTGCAAGCGCACATTGTTATTTCATTTATTATTTTTTTGTATATTTTATTTATGGTATTTTTTTTTTAACAATCAGTTTATGGCATAACAATCTACTTTAGTCCCCAACCCATTGTACAAAGCAGCACTGCAGAATGCACAGTCACTACAGTACTGCTTTGTACAATCGGCAGAGGATCTAAGTGCATTGTTAGGAAAGAGATTCTTTGTTAAAAAGCCAAAAAAAAAAAACATAAAAAAATACAACAACAATTTACGCATTCAGTGGAAACCGAACTCACTCAGCTGCCATTACGAATGTTTATGAAAAGTTACCTATTTTTTTGCCTTTAAGGTCACATTCTGGACAAATAGGTAAAAAATGACCTTGAGGTTTATTTTTATTTTTTGATTTAGGAGCTGCTTAACCTTAATTCTAGGTTTTTTTTTTTTGAGTGTAGGATGAAGCCTTAGTAAACTTTTTGGAGTAAGAGCTGAACCCAGCCTTTTATCAAGATAATGTTGCCATACAAGGTTTAAGACCAGTTGTGAGAGTCTCAATGAAAAGCTCAAAAATGGCCAGCTCATTTTTCGGACAGGCATCAGAGTTAAAAATTATGATTAGCACGATGCCTATCTGCATTTTCGAGCTCATAAATTAGTCTGCAGGCTAGGTCCATTATTAATTGTTTTTTTATAATCCTTGTTTTGTTTCCTTTTTATTTTATTTTGGACTGGATTTAATTTAATAATATATAGCATATATATTTCGCAGTAAAAATTTAATTTGTTTATAAAAAGTATATATTCGATATTGTTGATTCAATTCAATTGAGCACATTCATATATTTTTGGCAAAAACAATTTAAGAATAAGTTTTAAACGGTTTTTACTGAACCAAATATTTGTGGCTTTAATTTAATTTCGATGAGTGTATACGGATGGGTCACTAACATTGATTTTTTGCTTAATGAATATCTTTTATGTAAAACAACGAGAACTTTATATGTCCCAGCTAAATTAACAGAAACTGCAAAATTGCGGGAATTAATTGAAAAGCACTTGCCAAAACATGTCCTCTTTTTTATAGCTCACAGCTGTCCTGATATATATCAGAATGCTTTAATCGATAAATAAAAAAAAATAAACGCTTTTTAAACTCAAAAAATTTAATTGCGACGCGCTAGAATGGCCGTTTTGCCTACTGCGCCCCGGACCGAACCTTGAACATAATGTTACAGGTTTACAGCCTTGAATTTTACACATGAATTATTCGTCATGAAAGAGAACTAAAATCACTCACGAAATACTGCTATTTATAATGAAGTTGTACTGTGTCGGAGGTTTATAGCATAAGCTCTATTAAACTTGTCTGTAATCTACTACACATGAGAACAAAGAGCATTAAAACCTAGAAGTGACATCTCATAAGCACAACTTATTTCTCAACAAAAATCACAATAAACTGTGTTTCAGAACTCGAGCCGATGCATAGAGATAACGACACAATCAGATACGACGCAAAGCATGTTATAACGAGAGTGTAAGTTAAAGTAGGCTCTAACCAACTTCGATATACCCGTTACTCATGAAAAAACATGTTTATCAGTGTTCCCGCGATCCATAGTGTGACCATCCGAAAAGTATGCAACATTTTTTAGGGTGGGAGTGGTTGTACCGGGGGGTGTGGCCAAAATTTGAAACAAACTTGATCTGCGTGCAGATAAAAGATGCATTTGTCACATACATGTCAAACCTCTATCTTTTACCATCTCTGAGACCTAGGTGTTCATACAGACAGACGGACAGGCGTGAAAGGGTGGGTGGGCGGTGGGGGAGGGGGGTGATTCACTTATTTGCTCATAACTTGAGAACCGCTCATCCGATTTTTATCATTTCTTCGGCAAACTAATGACTAACTATCCCTAGAAGGAACAAACCCTCTATCTACAAAACTGTGGAAGATATGACGTTTTTTCGAAATTGCGGGGGCGGGAGGGGCGTGGCAAAAATTAAAAATAAACTTGATCTGCCTGCAAGTATAAGAAGCATTTGTCCCATACATGTTAAACCTCTATCTCTTACCATCTCTGAGATCTGTTTGTTCATACGGACGGACAGACAGACGGACGGACGGACCGACAAACGGACATGGCTATATCGACTCGGCTGTTGATGCTGATCAAGAATATATATACTTTATAGGGTCGGATATGATTCCTTCTCCCTGTTACATACTTTTGCACAAACTTAATATACTCTATATACCTTCGGTACAGAGTATAATAAATCACCTCTTTGCCTTCCAACCAACACAATATTCAAATGTTCTTTGATGAGAATCTCGAAAAATGTGCATAATACAGGGTTTGTTCGGAGAGTAATACATAGGACTGATTTTCTTCCACCGCGACTGTACTTCGGAGCGCGCGCGCATCGACTGGATTCGGTAGAGGGCGTTCCTAGCTAACGAACGAGCTGCTGGTCTGTTGTCTCCTGTCTGTCTGTCGGTCTGTGTTTCGGTGGCACCAGGCCTTTTTGGAGGGCCGGAAAAAGGTCGCCGATGAAGACCGTGCTGGAAGACGTTCGATTTCGACAAACACCGACAATGTGACTCGTGTGCCCAAAGTTTTGAGCTCAGACCGTCGACTAAGTATTCGTTTAATTGTCCAGATGTTAAATTTACCAAAATCTGTGGTTCATGACATTGTGACGGAGCATTTGAACATGCGCAAGGTGTGCGCGAAGATGGTCCCAAAAGTGAACTTAAAAAGGGACTTCTTGTGAACAGCTAGAGAGACAGACAAATGATCAGGTTTTAAATGGAACTCTTGGAACTCAAAACTAACGAAATGCCTAATGATTCAAAGATCGGAAACAAAGTACAGAAGTTATGCACAGGAGACAGCTAGACAACATTAGCATGCTCTTACCTGTTTTAAAAAGCACAGTAAAACTTAAAAAAATCCCTTCCACAAATTGTCAAACCTTGCCCCTCTATTTGCCACTGCAAATATCACGCTGTCGTCGCTATGCCAAACGTAAGAGGCATACAAGAAATAGGTGATTAGGACACAGCAGTGCAAAAACAAGTTTGAAGCAAAAGGGAAAACAATTTTTGTATCGTAAAGTGCAATGCAATGTGAGATTGAAATGGCCGCTTAAATGCAATTAATTTTAAGTCAGGCTCAATCTTTCACAGCTTCCCAGCCAGCTTCCTCGTCACAATAGCGACCTTGTGCCCATTTTCACTACCACGAAACCGAAAAAAAAATGAAATTGTCTGTATGAATGAATGAGCTGGGCTGGGAATGGCGGAGGCTGCGGCTGAGCAATAAATCCGATGAGGTAAACAATACACAAAATGTAGATTTCAAATGCGCCCGTCATAAAACAAAACACAAGACAGAAAAAAAAAACAAGAAAGTGAAGAAGTGGTGAATTGATGCCAGGGCAAAAAGCATAATGTTGTCAACCAATTTCTTTGGCTGTTTGACATTTCGCGCTGGTTGCACTGTCCAGTGGAAGTCAACAAACTTAGCCAAGGCGTAGCTCCAAAAGCTCGACTCGAGAGTTAGAAAAAACTGCAAGCTTTGTGGTTTGATGGAAGAGCAAAAATGTGTTGGTGGTGAGGTTGTTGGTGGGCGGTGTATCAGCGCTTAGTATGAACTAAAACCACAGTTACGAAACGGTCAACATGAAGGTCTTTACAAAAGCTTACTGCACCAATTAATACCACCACATGAGCTGGCAGTTAAGTCTAGTTGTTTTTTTTTTTTGTTTTGTAAATTAGCTGGAAACTACTTAAATTGAAACGCATATGAGTCATAAAAGTGTATATGCCTATTGCAAAATCCTCATGCTGAGGAGCTGTCAGGCACAAGCTGGAAATCAGTTTTCAGGGCTCATTAGCACGTCCAAAAAACGATGTCAAGTGCGATGTATGTATATATATAAGTACGTATGAGGATGTTTACAAGCAAAATAATGCACTTTATGCCCGACATTAAAATTGACAAGCATGGCCCAGGCACGCGGCTTTGAATCTCGACAGGAATCACTTTTTAATATTGATTTTGTCTGGAAGATAAGCCGGTGTTTTGGGCAACCTTGTCGCCTAATGGACGTTTAGCCAAAATTCCACTGTCCCCTGTCCAGCTGTTTAAAAATGTCGAAGCATGCTTTGTTACCAAATCCAATTTGATATAAACACCCACCGTCAACGGTTAGCTGTGCATTTTCAATGTCAGCATTGCGCAAAATGTTGATAGGTTGGTTTTTTTTGTTTGTTTTCTTTTTCCATTTTACTCTTCTTCTGCAGGCAAACGCCCTTAGTCACGCCCTTAAAGCCCGCCTGTTAATTTGGGGCTGACATTGAAATTGTGCAATACTCAAACACACAACAAATCCAAATTGGGCTGGTTATTGATTTTACGTTTTGTTTTTGTTTGGCGGACGGTCCATCACTTGAAGCATTCTTTGCCACTTTAATTATTACAATTAAATTATATCAATTTCACCTTGAACCGAGTCCTCTACCTTTGTCGCTTCTGCGTGAGCACGCATGTTTGTCATTAAAAATAAATTATGATAGATTTAGCGGACTGAACTGAACTTTGCACTAGTTGAGGAAAAGGAATGAGTGTAGCTACATTGAAGTCAAAGACTTAATCCGGTCAGATCATGTGCATATAAGACACTAGATGGTGACCTCGCTCGATTTGAAAAATTTGTAATTGAATTTATGAGGTAAACTTCAGTATAAACAGCTATAACTTAGACTGTGGCATTTTGTTATCAAACCGAATCATTTTTTTCGGTTCTTTTGCTTGAATCTACACATTTTTATACTCTGTACCGAAGGTACATAGAGTATATTAAGTTTGTGCAAAAGTATGTAACAGGGAGAAGGAATCATTTCCGACCCTATAAAGTATATATATTCTTGATCAGTATCAACAGCCGAGTCGATATAGCCATGTCCGTCCGTATAAACAAACAGATCTCAGAGATGGTAAGAGATAGAGGTTTGACATGTATGGGACAAATGCTTCTTATACTTGCAGGCAGATCAAGTTTATTTTCAATTTTTGCCACGCCCCTTCCCGCCCCCGCAATTTGAAAAAAACGGAATATCTCTCACAGTTTTGTAGATAGATGATTTGTACCTTCTAGAGATAGTTAGTCATTAGTTATATGTATCAGTTTGCCGAAGAAATGATAAAAATCGGATGAGCGGTTCTCAAGTTATGAGCAAATAAGTGAATCACCCCCCTCCCCCACCACCCACTCACCCTTTCACAACCAACGCAAAATCTTAGAGAAAGAGAGAGAGAGAGAGAGAGAGAGAAAGAGAGAGAGAGGGGGAGAGAGAAATTTTTAGATGAGCGCAGCAGCGCTATTAGTACAGAGTATTTTATAGTCGGGCTTGACCGACTTTCTCACTTGTTATAGTAAATTTACTGCAAAATATTGTTACATCTATTTCATTTCTAATGTGTTTAGTGAATTTTCGGTAGAAATTAACCATAACAAGTAAGACCGTTGCAGTCGAGTAGCCCGACTTCAATATACCCTGTACAATTGACAACGAGAGCGTAAGTTAAAGTCAGCTCTAACCGACTTCGATAAACCCGTTACTCATGAAAAAACATGTTTAACAGTGCTCCTGCGTTCCTTTGGGTGACCATCCGAAAAGTATGCAACATTTTTTTAGGGTGGGAGGGGTGGTAGCGGGGGGGCTTGGTTTCGCTTTTTTGCTCATAACTTGAGAACCGTTCATTCGATCTTTATCATTTCTTCGGCAAATCGATTCATTTTGTTAATTACTTACTATCTCTATCTACGAATCGTCTATTTTCAAAACTGTGGGAGATATAACGTTTTTTCCAAATTGCAGGGGCGGGAGGGGGCGTGTCCAAAATTTGAAACAAACTTGATCTGCGTGCAGATAAAAGAAGCATTTGTCCCATACATGTCAAACCTCTATCTTTTACCATCTCTGAGATCGACGGCTCTGAGATCGATTGATGCTGATCAAGAACATATGTATATACTTTATAGGGTCGGAAATGTTTCCTTCTCCCTGTTACATACATTTGCACAACTTCATGATCCCCTTTTACCCATTTTTAATGGGCAACAATCCCAAAATTTTCAAGTGTTTTGTTGTTGGTTTTGAACTCAAGAAAGAGACGTTAATACATATACATGTTATGGTTTTTTTGGGTTACTGGGATATCAGTAAGAGTTTCAGTTTCCCCTTTTATATTAATCATGCTCAATATTCGAACGTGAGAATTACAAGTGGTCTCATTTATGCAATGTGCCCGATGTCTTTGGTATTTGTAGTAGTATGTTCAACGTATTGCCACTAACGTCTGCGAGTGGCAGAACTCTACTTTTATTGTACCAGATGGTTGTGGAATTTACCCACAAATTGTTTTCTGTGTATGTATTTAGTTACCGATACTAATGTTTCGAAGTATGTTTTATTTTTGGTTCTAATTTAATTTGGTATTCGGTTCCGTGTTGATAGTTTGATTCTTATTTCAGTAAATCAGTATATACCATTTTGAGAATCCAAATTAAGTTATCATGAATTTCTTAATGCGGCAGAAAGCTTAGAAACAGTTAAGAATATTAAAAATAGATCATTAGTTTTAATTCTAACCCCCTGCCCTTCCATCATTTTGGAAAACCTCATATCAAATAAAGTCGACAGCCAAATCACAAAATTTTCTGTGTTCATTAGAGATCTGCACAAGTGTGCACAACCTATACAAACAATGTATGCAGTCTTTGCTCCACTTGTGGCATATTTGCGCTTCTCGTTATTTCTTATACTCCTGTTAGCAGAATCACCAAAAAAATAGTATGCAACGCCTTTTGTATTTGTTGCTCTCTCATTTGTATTTTACTCTCTCTGTCTCTTTAGATAACAATAACAGTTTAACGGCGTTTACCGGTGCTTTTACAAAAAAGAGAGCGAGAGCAATAATAGTTATACATACCCATGTATAGTACGTACAGTATTTGGCAACAAGCGAAAACAGTACTCATCAATTCAATTATTCGCGGCTTTCTTAATCAATTACAAACTGAAGTAATCTTTACTGACCTTAGTAAAGCTTTTGATTTGGTCAATTATAGACTTCTTATTCACAAGTTGTCTAGCTTGGGTTTTCCCCTGAATTTATAAATGTGGTTATCTTCCTATCTTTTAAACAGAAAACAACGAGTCATCTTTAATAATTAAACTTTTCAAATACATAGTATAAATTACTTCTGGAGTACCGCAGGGTAGTCACTTCGGACCATTACATTTTGGTTTGTTCAGGTAGTTAAGTCATCTCAAGTCTTAATGTTTGCGGATAATGTTAAGCTGTCTATTATGCTTTCTTCTCCTGATTCGTATATATGTCTTCAATTTGACCTAAATTATCTTCAGTCTTGGTACAACGTTAATATGCTCTATCTTAATCACGATAAATGCAAGTTGATGTCGTTTTAGCGCACTAAATCTGCTTTGAATACATACGCCATTGATCTAAGAGCTGTGGTCCGTTTTACTTCAGTTCAGGATCTGGGGGTATTATTTGATTACAAGCTTTGTTTTAATGATATCCAACAAAGGTAAGAGTTTACTGGGTTTCGTTAAGCGTTGGTCTAAGGAGTTTGAAGATCCATCATTGAAGATCCGGCTTTTCTACGTGTACTTGCCCACTCTAAAAGACCGCAGGACTAGTCAAGGTGTAATTTTTCTGCATGTAGATTCGTTTCTCCTCCAAAGTCTTCTGAACTGAAACGTACACTGCAGAGCAGCTCGCCGTTTTCGTCCGTTGTCTTTGCAAGAGTGCAGATCAAATTACGCCCATCATGGTCCTTTCAGAGTCCTGTCCGACCTTTAGCACATATTGTCGCTTCAATGCTCCCACTACATCAATCCCCGCAATCTTTTAGCTATTTTGTCTGCATCGAATTTGTCAATCTACGGCGCACAGCAAAAATCAAAAATTGATGGTCGATTTTTTTGACCGGTATAAAAACAAAACGGAAATTCCGATTGCAATTTGGTTTTTTCTATTTAAAAAATGCATCAATTCTGAAGAAAAATGAATTACAAAATGTAATTTTTTTTTGTTTAATTACGCTAGAAAAAAGAAAGGGCTAACTTCGTCTGTAACGAAGTTTTGATACCCCAAATAGCTTGTCTCAACGGTTAGCGACTTCGACCAAACTTCGCCGATCAGCTTAAAAACATTACATATTACCCATGACCGTGTTTGGAATATTGGAACAAAACAGTTTTCTTACTAAAACTCATTTTCCGAACGAACATTTGTATGGCAGCTAAGATATAGTCATCGATCCGGTCGGTTCCGACATATTAGCAGCGTGCGTAAAAAGAAAACTCTGTGCAAAGTTTCAGCTCGATAGCTACAAAACTGAGGGACTAGTTCGCGTAGAAGACAACGGACGACGGACGGACGGACAGACGGACAGACGGACGGACAAAGCTTAATCGACTCAGCTCGTCATGCTGATCAAGAATATATATACTTTATGTGGTCGGAGATGATTCCTTCTATGCGTTGCAAACTTCTGGGCAAAATTATAATACACTTTTCAAGTGTATAAAAATAAATGACCCATTTTAACTGAAATATTTTTGTAGTGTAGTTTGAAATGGTGATCTCAAAAATCAATTTCAAAAATTTTTTCATGGCTCCGTTTTTGAAATATGAATTTTTTTCACTTTTTCGGTAGGTGCTCTTACATTTCATTGTCAGATAGAGTCAAGCCAGATATGAATCGAAAGATAATTCAGCTGCCAACGATCGCGTGGAACATTATTTTAAAATCGGTTAAGTAGTTTTTATTCAACGACCAAATATATTTCAAAATATTCCATTTTTGCTCAAAAAATGCAAGAAACGCATTTTTAAAACGCATAGAAAAAATATAAAAAAATCCAAAAAAAATATTTTAATTTTTTCTACTTAAGAATCGCACTTTTGCGAAGACAATAAGGTATTGGTGAGGAAAATAGTGTCACACGTACCGATGATGGATCAAATTGAGTAGAACAACTAACAGTCAAATTTTAGTATTTTGTGTGTTCACAAAAAATAAACTTGTATTTTTCTTCGTCGTTTGGTAACTTTATGAAGTTAGCGAAAAGCCAGAACAAAAATTATAATCAAGAACCGAACAAAAGTCGAGGCAAATGGAAAATTATTTTTGAATAATCACGAAAATACCACATTTTTTACACTAAATTGCTCACAGCTCCTGTGTTTGTTCATAGATTTTGATAATCGTTATGTGGTTTTCATAGCAGAAGTGCGATTTTTTATTAAAAAAAAAAAAATAATTTTTTTGAATTTTTTTATATTTTTTCCAGGCGTTCAAAAATGAAATTTCTCGCATTTTCGAGCAAAAAATCGATATTTTTGAAATATTTTTGTTATTGTATTCAAACTACTAAGCCAATTTAAAAACAATGTTTTACGCAATTACTGGCAGTTCAATAACCTTTCAATTCATATCTCGCTTGACTCTATCTGACAATCAAGAAGTGAGATATGGCTTAAATCGTAAGAGCACCCACCAAAAAAATGAAAAATAATTATATTTTGAAAACGGAGCCATGGAAAAATTTTTGAAATCGATTTTTGAGATTACCATTCCAAGCTACACTATAAAAAAATTTCAGTAGAAATGGGTCTTTTTGGCTGTAAACTAGTGTTATTTGAGTTATCGTCGTTTTACTAAAGTACTACTTTTGTACCTTATTTTCCCACTTTGATGGACTGCGAAAAGTACATTCACGCTTTTTTTTTTAAATACATATTTCTAAATAAAAAATATATTTATTTGGTCTTGCGTCGAGCTTCGCCTTGCGAGTATGAGCGACTTGAACATGTTTAAATGCATGAAGTAATTGTGTATTGAGATGAAATCTACACAACTTTGCTTGTGCACGAGCGGTGGGCCGGTTTCGCTTTGCAAAAATCGTAACTTTAGAACGGAAAGAGACATTTACAAAATTCCAATGGGAAGGTGATGGAGAATTTCAATAGCTTTTAAGTAGTTTTACAACCACATTTTTAATAAATCGATTTAAAAAAGTTAAAATTTTTTTTTTTGAAAAATTTTCAGTGGATTAAACTTGGCAATTTGACAGTCGATCCTGAGTCACCCTGTTGACCTACAATGATGATTTTAAACTTGTTTTAAAGATCTTAAAATTCCAAATGATTGGTTGTGCTGGCTCAAGGTCATCCGTCCCATCCAAGGAATGAAAAGACGATAGTTTTTTGATTTCTGTTTTCCCAATATATTTCGGGCCCACATCGGAGTCCGTCTTGAAATTCTCAATCACCTTCCCATTCGAATTTTTTAAATATCTCTTTCCGTTCAAAAGTTACGATCTTTGCAACGCTAAATCAGCAAAACCGGCCACTGTGCGGCGCCGGCCAATGAGCATATCTTAAAAAAGTTCTCCTTACATAGTCGGTGCGATAGATAGTATGTAGCTTCACTTTTTTGTTTTTTATACACACGTTGTAACTATCACAAATAAGCAGACAACTGTCTTCAAATAAACAAATAACGACCTATGAACGCAATAATACCATATTGATATTTTTTTCAAAAGAAGGCCGATTCTATACTCAAAATATCCGTATGCCAATAAATATCATGATTTTATTCTTTAATAGTAGATATTCAGTTCTTAATTTTTTTTGATTCATGTTCTCGCAACACCAAAACGAAAAAGTTTTTTGTTTTGAAAAGTAATGCTTGTTAGTCGGTGGAATAAGAAGAAATTGCCAAATTACGCACTCTTACAGTTGCTCGTTGTACATAAAGTAAATTTTTCTTAATTCTGTGATCAATTTAGAAATTGCTTAATTCGACTGCCCTTAATGTTTACGCCCTCAATTCCCCATAAATTGCTTGTGAACTGTATTTTAATAAGATTGTATGGAAAGTGACATTAATATCTACGGCTACTAGATCCGCTTTCGTAAAGTTGGATTTTCCAAATAAACCAGCCATGCCTTTCATTCGTAGAATGTCTTACCCTTTCTTACCTTCCATCAATTGACGGCCACACGTTTTACGAAAGGTGAACGCTGATAAAGATTTTTTTGTTTTATGTGTCCAGAATTTGGCATTGCCCAGCCAAACCGAAAAGTGAAACCAAAAAGACAGCCTCTCATTTCTGACTGTTCCATTTTCGATCGTTACGCTTGGAATTCTAGTTTCTCTTTTGTGTATCTAGTGCCATGCTCGCTTGGTCCAGTGGATTGCGAAAGTAAAAAGAGAGCGATTTCGTTCGAAATTGAGAACACAAAAACCAAACCGAAGCGGAATTGCGTTCGATTTACTTTTCAAAAAGTTGTGGAATTGAGAACATGCCTGATAGCTTTGTCCGTCCGCCCATCCGTCTGAATGAACTTAGGTGCTGCCGAGATAAGAAGAGCTATAAAAATCAACTGAAGAATGTGGACTCTTATTTTCTGTACGCAGGTCAAATTTATATCAAAATTTTATCACTCACCTGAGTAACGAGTATATCAAAGTGGTAGGGCCGACTTTAACTTACGCTCTCGTTTTATTCTGTCTTTGATGTGTGCTGTCCTCAGTGGAATTATGTGTTTGGCGAACAAAAGCACTTCATATTAAAAAAAAATACCTGCTTTCGACTGATAGTACATATAATATTTGGAGCACTATGGGATATTTTCACATGTTTTCGCCACAAACCTATTAGCTTTTCGATTGTCTAAAAGAGCGATGGGCACGCCCTTGCTCCCATTGCTCCGAGATGTTTTATCGGCAAACGGCGCCGCTCTGTATCAGAAGAAACTGCACGTAATTAACTCGCTTCAAATTGGGAACTAAAACAAAGTCCATGCGAATCGCAAATTTCGTGCCCACCGCTAAAAGTTTGTTTTAATAAATATTTTTCATATTGTTACAATTTAAGACCATTTTCTGTTTAACAATGATTAAAAATGATTCCTCTGACAATAATATTATATGGGCCGGAAATGGATTCCAAACTTAAATTTTGTATGTTACCAAAAACACTTCCTAATTACTTTTAGTTCGTTTATCAATAAACTGAGTCAAAAAGCTTTGGTCGATTGTAAAAATATTAATTAATGCCTAAAAATTGGAAAAAATTCCATAGTGGAGTGTCATTTTCTGCAAGACAAAATGCCGTAAAATTATTACAGAAGTCTGTGAAAACCATTGTCCATCCATTTTCAAAGGTGTCGCTGTTATTTCGAGTTATTTCAAAAAGGGCCGTTTACTGGGGGACTCACCTTGCAAGTAAACATCGAAACTATCGAAACGATTTGATTCGTCCCAACCAGGTAAATAAAGTCATTTAGTGAGAGTGCTGGGTGAATGGTGGTGAGCGGCTTTTGCAATTCTTGCCATCCATCGCGTTCCAATGCACCGAACGGTGCGATATTCTCAAGGTCGACTGGCTTACGTAAGTCTCAACGTCACAACAGCGACGTCAAGAAATAAGTTAACAGAAAAAACCCAGCAACTCAAACCCTTTTGTGCTTCCCCCCGCCTCTCCGTAGCTCAAAGAGTGCGTCGAAGGTGAACAAGCTGGAGCTTCGCCAGGAGCGAAGCCAACAAACTCTGACGCTCAATTTTTTGTGGCCGGCCAGACCATTCGTGCTCATTCCACAAGCCGTCGCGCTGCTGCCAGCCACTCAAACTCAAAAGTGAGTGGCCTCTTGAGTGGCTTTTTCTGTTCGGCAGGTGTTTTCGCTTTGAAGCGTTGTCTAGCTTTCAGTTGTGTTTCTGGCGGCAAAGCAGTCGCAAGTCCCAAAGTGTATACGCGTTTTCAAGTCGCACATAAAACGCACGTGCAATAGTGCAACAGCTACGCTCCGGCTCCCGCTCTCTGTCTCCGTCACAAAGTGTAAAGTGCAAAACTAGCCACAACAACGCTGCGACAGCGACGCCAACGTCAGCGTCAGCATCAAGCTTAGTTGAACTCGGGCCTTAGCTGGGCCAACGGCTTGAAGTTAGTCTTAGCCGCAACTTGTAGAGCAACGCACGTGTCGGTTACCGCAAGATTTAGTGTGTCCCAACAACCCGCCCACCCCCCACTAATCTGGTTTCGCTGTTGAAACAAAAAGCGCGCTTGCGATCTATTGTCAAAAGTCGCCATTTAGTTCGAGTTCGTGCCTTAAGTCTTTCATTGTGCGAAATCCTACGCTTGTTTCGTCAATGCCGCAGCACTTGGCCAGTTCGGGTTCGGAGTGTGCATACTGTGGAAGTGGATTATAGCCACAGCAAATCAACAACAGCAATAACAACGACAATTTTGTGCAAATATTGACACCATCCACCAACAAACGACGAACACATTTCAGAACGCGTTTTGTAAGTGCAAATTTGCAAATTAAATATAATGCCAGGTACTGAGATTTGGAGTTTGTTGAGCTTCGAGTAGGGCCGCCCGTTGCAGGAAACCAACCAAATGGCAGGCAAACACCAGCAAAGCAAATACGCAAATAAAAGTACAAAACAAAACACTTCTTCGTAAAACAAATGGCCGACGCTTTGTTCTTTCATCATCTTCCACATCATCAATAACAAAGTAATCATTCATGGGCCTCCCCTCCAACGTCAACCAACTTGGCTCAATTCAAATAATTCGCATTTAGCATACAAATTTGATCTCTTTCCGTGAAAACGCTCTTAGCATGCTGAAACATATAATTTGAATATATTTGTTGCTACAGATTTCATGTTGTTTAGGGTTTCTTTAAGGCTTTCGGTAGCGTTCAGCTATTGATTTTAATTGCCACTGCACTTTGGTGGATTCCAGAAATAATGAAAACATATTTTGAAAGTCATTGTGGTTGCACTTGATATTGAGAGTCTAAACAAGTTGAAAGGTTTCACTTACACTGAGCCACAAAGTCCAAACTCATCTCTGTTTCCTCATTTTTCCTCTAATCTTTTTTGTAATATTAATCGATTGATTTAAATTACAACAGCCTAAAGAACATTACTATCTGAATAAGCGATGACAGCACGATTTTCAGGCCTGATAATCAAGTATTTTTTGATGTTGACGATTTTAGATGGTACAACGAGAGTAATAGTGTGTGCATTAAAACTTCTTTCTCATTTACATATTTAGGGAACTGGTCACACTAAAGTCAATAGCAGAAATCTGGTAATACCAAAGGAAGTTTGATATTTTTTATTTGAGTTGTATTCAGTTTATGGAAATTTCATTTATTTTTAACAACTTTCGACTTGGACTATCTCAGCCTGTGTCGTTCTTCGTAGGTCGATAAAGCACTATCACAAATCACGGTATATTGCTGGTAAAGGGAGTTTATCATGGTCATAGTTCGCTCAGCGACGAATTTCGGGCGGGTCGTCCAAAAACCGTTATTGTGCCAGAAATCATCTATGCTGAACAAAATAATGCTAGATCATCATGTGTCATGGCGTGAGATTAAGGCATCGCTAAACATAAGTTCCACCAGCATGTGTAAGATTTAGCATGAACACCTTGCCGTAAAAAAAGGGTTTTTTTCGCGTTGGATTCTGCATTATTTGACAATCGCTTAAAAATGGTATGGAAAAATTAATTTTTTTCTACTCAGTGTAAACAACACAAATAGCGCTCGTACATGAATACGTAGTGTGACCGATTACGCTGAAAAAATGTCAAACTTTTGTTTGGTATTACCAGATTTCAGCTATTGACATTAGTGTGTATAAATTTTCAAATAAAAGGAGTTCAAAGCCTTAGGAACCACATTACTTGGAACAGGGTATTTTGCTGTCAGGGCACTCGACCGCAACACTCTTACTTGTTTTTGTTTAGTTGTGGTTCATCCAAGAGAGGGATGTGGGACTTAGTTCTGCGAAACGGATTGAAAGCAAATAAAATTAACAATCAATAAGTTTAAGAACGATAAAATTGATTGAAAATCGTAGAACTTTTTTAGGCAGGCTCTAGGTCATTAAGTTGTGATTTTGTACATAACTTTTATAAAACAAGACACGCACAACACCACATAGGAGGCTGGTTGACAGTATAACTATTTCATGAGTACCAATTCAATCTTCAGCTGTCTGCGCCTTTCCTTAATGTGTTGGCAAAAGGTACCTCAAAACAGAATTGCTATGACCGCTTGATAATCCCAAAGGCAGGCTTGTAGCAAAATCCAACATCAGCAGCAAACGCCAAAAACACTAAGGCTTTGAGTGTGTAAGCATCCCGTATCGGCCCTTCTGTTGTTAGCGGGGGAAATTCTTTCCCCGCATTTAACACTGGCACCAATTGTTTGAATTACCCAAAGCAATCAAACGGGGGTGTTGTTTTTTTAATGAAACTATTTTAGGTTTAGTTTCTAACAACTGCGTCGTGCCCACGTAGCTTATCACAAAGTGATTGTTTTAGTGACATTTTTGAATGAAAATCGTAGAACTTTATTAGGCAGGCTCTACTTCATTTAGTTATGAATAAAAAGCTTTTCTCCCAAAGACCCAGTTTCCTACTGATCGGTCTTTTGACACCCAAAAGATAACCGACTTTTGCCAAATATGAAACATTTACTATTAATAATGGTCGAATTAAGGGCTACTAACATTGAAAACAAAAGAGTTATGGTCCCTGAAACATATTTTCCGATCGATGGTTCTTATGGCTGCTATAAGGTATAGTCATCCGATGCGGGCTGAAAGATTCTGTGTAAAATTTCAGCTCGAAGAATATACATATATAGTTTTTGGGGACGGAAATAAATATTTCAATACGTTTTAAACTTTGGTTCAAAATTAGAATACCCTCCTCAAGGGTATGAAAATCAATTTTTGTGCATTTTTTTTGTATTGGAAAAACCATTCAACATTTAATTTCAGTAGAACCTGGATAGATGGTCGAGAACCAAACTTAAATATGTCAGTTGAACTTCTGTGTGATAGATGCGTTTTAGCTAAAAATAGATTTATTCTTGAGTATTAGTAAATATTAATGATTTATCAGTATTTTTCATTCCATTTTCGGAAAGATATACAACATAGCAAGCATTACAGAGAATCAAAGCTAAGTTCACACTAAGTAGATTATATGATGTTCTGAGGTAACCCTTCAATTGTCCGTTCTCTGTTAACGCTGTTCTCAGGAAGTATGTAAAAGTCTATCCATTTTCTGCATTTCTCACTAGACCCAAGTGCAAGTTATGCCCAACAAATCGAAAATCATGCTCAATTCTTAGCTAAGGGTTTACAATGGAAATAAAACCCATAAATACTTATGAAACTACATTACCGGACCACAAATGAAAGCTCATAACTGAATTACTTACGATAAAATATACAAATATAAAATAAAATTAAGTGTGTCAAATGAAGAATGAAAACTAGATAAAACGGATGTTTTAAACTACTTTACCGTGACTGACGAGTCAGTAAATCTCGGAAAAATTCCAAACAGATCAAAAACTAGTAAAACTGCAAAGAACATGCAAAACATCTGACATCAAATGGTTTGAAATAGTTATCTGAAAAGTTGGAGCATTGCAGTCGAGTTTCTTAACTCCAAAATACTTTGTTTAAAATGTTTTAATTTATCGTAGCGTTGCTGCTCTAGAAGAACAGATTGTATATTGTCCATTGTCCACTTTTTCTCTTTAACCGCTTGGCATTATGTAATTTGTGCTGGGTTCGCAGGTTGTGTCAGGTGGTCTCACCTCCCTCTTATTTTAAGCGTGAAATAAATTCAGATAATCGGTGGTGTCACAGAAATCTCTAGAGATTTTGGCCTCGGTTAGTTTGCAAATCGCTCGGAAAATCCGTCGGTGGCGCAGAACTTCAACAGATTTCGTTTTCTTATATAAAAATCGAGTTGGAAGGTTTGTGTCCATGCTAATGGGCCATTACTATCCAATCTGTTAACAGGGTTGCCCTTTCTCGCAAAAAAAATTTCCCATCTTCTAGTTATGAGTTAATTTGATGTTTAAATGCAATTTTTTGATAGTGTTATATGTTTTATGATGCATTTTTAAATTATAATTCAAATTTAAGTCATATTCTTTAAAAATAAGAGCAAAATTTAAAAAATATTTTTGCCAATCATAAAATATAACTTGACAACTCTAGCCCTTGTTGGTGCCGTGTTGGCACCTGGCGACTCCATAAATTGGGCGCTGTGGTTGGCAGGTTTTAATTTTGCAGCATTTGGAGGGTTTTTATTGAAACACAAATTTTAATATTAAAACAAATAAAATATTTAATTAATTTGATGCAACCTATCCAGAAAAATAATGTTGTTCACATTTCCATAACTAATTTTGCATATCAAAATTGTTTGGTTGGAGAATTTAGCGAAGTCTCCCGACATAACACGAGAGATTTGAAACCAACCGAAAGAAATTTCTGTGACCCGAGAATTGGTTTTGGGTTGGAATTGGGCTGGAAGAGATTTCTGTGATACCGCTGAATAAGTAACTTTTTTAAGAATCAGTGAAAGATACGATACAAAAGCTTTGGGTTCAATATGGTAAGCGACCGATCAGCGAACCATAAATTAGATTTTATGATGGGTAAGAACCGAAACTTCGGCAGAAAATTTTTTAGAGGGTTATATTAAATTATACTACCACTATATAATAGTTCGCACCTGTATAATAATCAATTCTGCATACCTCTGAAACTCTAAAGATTCGGTCGAGGGGTTTGAACCCGTTGGAAAGTCTGAGTTGCGGTTCTCGGATCGATTTCTAATGTTTTGGTTCAAAAATTGGTTCATGAGACGATTTCTGGAAAAAAGAAAACTATTTTTGTTAACAAGACAGCATCCAGCTTACAAAGCTATTCAAAACGTCAATCATTCTTTTTAGTTAATTCCGTTAGTTAGATCAAACACCAAAAATCTTACATCAAACATCATCCATCATCAAAAACAAGTGGATTGGCTTATGCTGAACGGCTTTGATGAAACTTTTCGTAAAAATTAGTAAGCGCGAAAGTTATCGATTGAATTTTAAATGACAGCTTGAATTTGTCTGTTTTTTCATTCATCACAATCAAAAACACTAGCAATTGATTGTTTGCACATCACATTCGTTCACCACAACAATCGAACTAGATCCATCGATTTGTTGTCATCGATTTGTGCTGGTGAACAAGGCCATTCATACGATCTCTACTTTTGCCTGGACTTTAAATTGCAGAGCAGGCCTTATGTACATAATTATACGGATTCGTTTTGTCATTTAATAACTTCACTTTTTACTTTGCTTAATAAGTTGTAATATGCCGAATATGAATATGATTTGGAATATGATAGTTATAAAGTTCTAAAATGTGAATAAAGTAATAACTTTTACGTTTTAAGCAGAGTGGGTCAGGTTCGGATTTGACAATTTAAAAGATTCGATTCGGGGTCCGGTTTGTAGCCTTGATTATAATATAAATTAGTAAAATATTAAAACAAATTAAATTTTTATGTCATCCGAGCCTTGTTGATACTTAATGTGTAAATGAGTGTTATTTCTTTTCATTTCGGTTCTCTCTGCCGGTTTAAAAATTGCATACAAATACTTACTCTGTCATCTCCGCTTTAGCTTAACGTTGAAAGTTCTTAAAAGCCACAGGTTGTTGTTATTGTTGTTGCTGTGGTTTTGTTGTTTAATGATGCTTAGCTTGCATGCAAAGTGCGTCGCCAACCCCAAGGTCAGCAGCAGCCAAATGGCATGCAATGGCTTTCCGGCCAAATGCAACGGAAATTTTTTTTGCGTTTTCTGTGTGCGTCATCCAAATAGCGAATGGTGAATCATTTGCATAACCAACTGGTTGCAGTTTTGACTGGAGTTCAATGAATTTGCAGAATATTGGGCAATAACCGAAAGTGCACTTGAGCATGAAAACATTCAAGCAGCTGCCTTTGCCAGCTCTGCTCACACAATCCCATAGCCTTAATAATAAAGTTGAGTTATAATTTCAGTTACAATGAGGCAATCTTCATGCAATAGCTGATCTCTTTTTTTTTATTTGGTTGCAGACAGGAAAACCCATAATGGTTTTATGGATTTCAAAATGTTTAATGCTTATTATATGCAGATGCTGATACGTGTGTGGCATTAAGCTAATCGGAAAACAAACAGCATGTGTCCGACATTAAGTTGTGCTCCAAAAGGCAGGCCAAGCCCATTAGAATTAATAGGCAAAATTTGGCCAACTTGGCTTTACTTTCGATCTCGTCAGTCCCCGGTTTTCCCCAAGAGTTTTCATTTTCCGATGATATAATTTCTGTTGTGTGTGTGTTTGGTTTCGCTGTGTGCGACACAGTTTTGTGCAACTTCTTCGACTGTAAAACTCTGCACAAATGGCAAACCAGTTGGTCTGTTGTTGTCGTACTGGTTCTGCAACATGTCGTTAGACTTTTCGGTAGCCAGTGTCCAAAAGGCTACGCACCCGCACTTGTAGCATTAGATAATCTCAACGATTTGGCAAGAGACCAACCAAATGGGAACGACCAGTCTAATTGCTCTAGTTGAAAGAGAATGTGTACAATTGCCTCAATTAATATTTAATTTTCCTCAGTAATTATTGTCGCTGTTGCATAAGTAAAACGTGGCCAGGTGGCGAGAACGCTAACAAATGTTCTGCGTGTCTTTAAATGCTTTAGAAATTTCAAAAGAAATTCAGTTTAAAAGTACACGGAATAATTGAGCCATTGGGCCCAGAAATTAAATGTTAAACTAACTAACTAACCAGTTCTTAACCTCGGCTTTAATAAGTCAATCGGCGCTTTAACTATGCATAAATTAAGACTAGTTTATGCTGGCTAGTTGGGGGAAGTAATATTGATTTAAGTAAGGCAAATTGTCGGTATTTAGTTTAATAAATGCCTCGCGATCACAGATTACTGTACATTAATTCGTATGTTAATTCCGCCTTGATTTTAATTAACTTTTCGGTTTGAAGACACCTTGAACTCTGCCCAAGGTAAGGGCCGCAACGTGACAGAAAAAAATTTAAAAAAAAAATACCAGTTCAAGTTTAAAACTTCAAAATGCACAGTTCGGAAATGCATGCAGCGAGAGTCGAAAAATAACCTTGACAACAGAAATTTCAGGGCCGCCGGCGAAGGTTTTCGGAGTGCACAATAGTGCAGTCGAATGTACCGCGATATTATTATTATTATAATTTTATTACTGGCTGCTGCATCTGTATGCACTTGTGCAATGGAAATGCGACAAAAGTCACAGCACTTAATTGCGCTGAACTTTGCTCAAAAGTGCCAGCGACAGCAAAAATAAATTCAAGCTGACTGGCTAGCTCTGAGCGTATCTTGTAGTGGCAATGACGACCGGGCTAACAAATTGTTGTTGACCTCTTCCCAGTGCACGTTTGTATGGCATTCTAGATGATTTCGTTTGTTAATTGTTGACAGCAGTATAAGCAGATTTGCTTCTATATAGTCTGTATAATGATCGTGCTTCAAACGTCTGTTAAATAGGCTTAATACATGTACACAGTGAAGTGCAGTGGGCAGTGGGCGGGGCAACTGCTTGGGGTCGGTATTAATAATTTTAAGTAATTGTCTTTTAATTTGCCTCTACTTTTTCTATAAGGGTTTATCAGTGCTGGCAAACGAGTTTGATTTCCGATACTAAAGTTTTTTCTCCTTTCCGTCTTCGCTGCTTATGTCGACAACATTAATTGTTTTCCTTGGAAGTGTTTATAATTTGCCCAGTGTAGTAAAGGAATCAACCCCCCCACCCCCCCCTAAAATATTATCTTTCGGACGTGGTCGATAACTTGTCCGTTGTCCGTTGTTCTGTCTGTTCACGCAACGTCCCTCTGTTCTATGGGTATCGGCTGAAACGGTTTGCACGAGCTTTTAGAGCTTAATTACCGTGGATGACTTCTTCTTGTCTGCTCTACTTTGCATTAAAAACTTTTCGTTTTGCTTTGACATTTCTTTTCATTTTCTACGTTCGTAATTAAAAAAATCCCAAATTATTAATATTTTTTATGTTCATCCTATAATTTTTTTTAAGTTGTATATTAAAATCATTTTTTTATCAACATCATAAAATACTGCGTAAAATCAGAAACCAACGAGTTTTTTTTTTAAATATTGTTTTAAATTAAAATGGGGCTCTGTCTTCCTCCCCCCCACCACCGAAACCGAGATCGAAAGTCAGATGTTCGGCAAAGGTAAAACTTTATTTTTTTTTTTAAAAGGTCTAAATAAGCAATCAGTTTTTCAAATCGCCAAAAAGTGTTTCTATTTATTTGAAGTATTGTGAACTATGGATCGATAGTAAACTTTAATGTCATTACAGACCTTTAATTTATACACAGAAAAATATATGATATTTTTTTACATCAATTTTAAGCAGTTTTGAAAAAAACATCAAATTGATATGTTTAAAATTTAAGTCGATATTTTGAACATATCATAATAACATTTTAAGTATCATTATGAAACTATTTAATATCAATTTACGTGAATGAAATTATTTTGGATCAGAAAGATATTATTTTGTTCTCAAAATAAAATAAAATAAGTGAGAAAGTCGGTCAAGCCCGACTATACCATACTCTGTACCTAGAGTAGGAGCTGAATGCAGTGCTTCTGCGCTTATCTTTAAGTTTCTCTCTCCCCCCCTCTCTCTCACTCTTTCCTTCTCTCTCTCGCACTCTCTCTCCCTCTATGTGAAAAGGTGGCAGGAGGGTGGCGGGAGGTGATTCAATTATTTGCTCATAACTTAAGAACCGCTCATTCGATTTTCATCATGCTAATGAATTACTATATGTAAAAAGTACGAATCATCTATCTACAAAACTGTGGGCGATAGGACGTTTTTCAAAATTGTGGGGGCGGGAGGGCGCGTGGTAAAAATTTAAAATAAACTTGATCTGTCTGTAAAGTATAAGAAATAGAACCCATACATGTCAAACCTCTATCTCTTACCATCTCTGAGATCTGTTTGTTCATACGGACGGACGGACGGACAGACGGACATGGCTATATCGACTCGGCTGTTGATGCTGATCAAGAATAAATATATACTTTATAGGGTCGGAAATGATTCCTTCTCCCTGTTACATTCTTTTACACTTAACTACCTTCGGTATGAGTACAAAACTATTGATATTTTTTTAAGTTTATTTTTCAGGTATACCAGATTTTGTACATAAAAAATCAATGTACCCTTACTCAGATTACACGGACTTATTTTAGGTGTTTTGGTTGTGGACAACTTTTCCACAAAATCGCTTAACGTGATGTCATAAGTTTGGACATTCTTTAAAAAGAAGAGATGCCAACTCTGTTTGTCGTCGATGTCTGAACGGGAATGAAGAAATGGCACTGGGACTATCTTCGAAAACTGGTTTGCGAAGCTTATTATCGGGAAAAAGGATAAGGAACTTAAAAGCATATATTTGGCTTTACACAGCCCAAAGGGCCGCAAGCCGAGCTTCTTCCAATCTCTTGGCTTGAGTATTTGAAATTTTCGCACAAGAGAAAGGGACCTACTGACTAATGCCAAGTCCAAACGGCAAAGTTTGCGAAGCTGACACATGATCCATCCTAATCTCAGCAAAAAGCCGGGGTCCTTGGTTGACTATTCATGTCACCTCTGCTAGAGACAGGCTTGCCCTTGAATCGTTTACGCAGAATGATTATTGGGGGCTTCCGCTGGGTGGCACGTAGAGCCGTCCCGTTGCAACCACATGTCGTCCCCGTTTTAATCGTTGAGCTTTTTGGATATAAAGAAATCGGCCATCATCGTTCTGTCGCGCACACTATTGACGGTAAAGGCTTCATAAACATCTTTTTATTTTCAAAAATATACACACTCTAAGGGCGCGGCACAACTTTATGACTGATCTGGCGGCTGACAAAAACCACTGGGCACTGGTCTAATCTTTAAAATTCAGTTTTAAGCTCTACTTAGCGTTTGTTTTATTTCGGCTTGCTAAAGTACTAAAATATGATAAACAACTTTCAGTTCATCTTCTTTGGGTGCATTGGTACCAGGTAGACCTGTTGTCGGCAATTTGGCTTGTTAACATTGGCGTTTATTCAAAAATATGTTTGATTTTCGGTCGAAACTCGAAACATTTTATCATTTGGACGTGTTGTTCCGTCTTTAAACTGGTCTCTTTTTGTTTTAGTTTAAGGACTATCAAGATGCAAAAACTTTGATTTCGCACAATCTCTCCAAGTTTATAAGACACAGATTCACTGTTTCTATCTATTAAACTCAACCTTCATATGAGCTTAAACTTATTTATTTTTTTATGGCAATGGTCTTTCAGTGGTCTGAGTCAAGTCGTGTATGTTTTTTTCTTATTTTTATCGAGCAGGCAGACCCATAGGCAGAGTTTTTACATCAACTGATTTTTCAGTATTTTAATATAAGCCCCATGGCTAGTTTGGTATTATTTGGGATAGTTAATGGGGATTGAGATACACCAAAGTTTTGCCACACAGAGTCAAATGAATGCGTTTTAAATTCAGATCGGTTCTTTATCGTAGTCGTTTTGCATAAGGCAACTACTTTCTTTCACGTTTTGTAATCCTGCGAAGTGTTTGGTAATTTTCTTCAGAAGTCCACATGGCATATAAATAGTCATCGTTAAGACAGCAAGCTTAGTGTTTGTGTTTCAGATGATAGTGTGTTCAACTTCAGAAGTAATCAATCAGATTTTTAATCAGGCATGTTCTGTATTCCACTATTAGTAAATCGTACGCAATTCGATTGCAAGTTCAAACATTTTCTAACTTCCTAAAGGAAATTGCCCTCTTTAAACCATTTTGCGACGACAGGAAGTTCACTGTCTACAAAAGTAATATGCAAGCACACACAAATCACTGGTATACAGAAGGGTCCCTAATAAGGACCATGAATGAAAAGGTCTGAAGCAATGGGAGCATTAACAAGCATATTTCAAGCCGAAGTAAATGCAATCTCCCTTTTTTCCAAACTTAAAATTGGTATAAAAAAACATAAAAAAATAGCCATCCTCTTCAAGCCAGCAGTGCCATTTGTACAATGAAAACTGGCACAAATCGACAGAGACAGAGACAGAGTTTTCTTGATTTTTTTTTTTTTTTTGGCGAAAACTGATTGCATAGGAGAAGACAATTAATCTTGACTTCGAACGTCTCAGAAATTCCTGCTTGATTTCAGTATTTTCGGCTTGGATCCAAAAATATTCCGTCTTACCGTACTTTTAATATCAAAACTGCTTGACATCAAGCATGATCGGCTTGCTTTTTTCTCTGAGTGTAACTATGCAGATATTGCGAAGAGAAGAACAAGTCTTTTGAGCATATACTAGAACACTGCAATGCTCTATACTCAGCTGATTTTTGAAACACATTCTACACCCGCACAATATCGGTAACCTAGAACAGATGAAAATCCTGACCTTTGTACAGAAATAGGGCTGCTAGGAGAGTTGTAAACTCAGTATACTCTGAGGAAAAATAGAGAATTTCGCTCTTGTACGGTAAGAGCAATTATCTTTGATCCAAGAGCAAAATTCTTGATCCAAGTGTGAATTTTTTATCCCGTCATTCTTGATCCAAGATTTTCAGAACGGTGGGGGATTGGGTGTAACAGATACTGCTGCTATTTGGGCGGCCGCAAGAGCTCGACCGGGTGGCCGAGTGGATGTCTTGTTCGCTTAGAAAACGTGGGTGCCGTGGATCAAGTCCCGGTAGGAGCATATATTTTTTTATTTTATCCTTTTTTCTTTTTTAATGTTTTTTTTTTATTTTTAAATGTGCTGTTTTAAATATTGTTATTATATTATACAGTAGTTTAATTAATTACTTTTGCACAATATTAATGTTCAACATTAACAGAATAAATGGCTGGCCACTTTCATATGACAACGACAAAACCGCGCATGCGCGTCAAACGTTATTCTCTCAAATTTTGCGTTCCCTCACTCGCCTTACCTGTAGAATCACATTGAGAATGAATTTATCTCGATTCCAAGAGCGAAATTCTTGAAAATTCAAGAGCGACTACATTTTTTTTCAAGAGCGTTCGTACTCAAATTATTTTTCTAGTTTTTTATAAGTGTAGGGGGCACAATAGACCAGGATTGGTCGTAATAAATTGTTAATTAAATGTATTCTTTCCTGCTCGCCAACACAAGCACCTTTTTTGTCCTCTTTATTTGGTCGGCCTGGCACTAGATACAGTCATAAAAGCGAAATCACATGCCCAAGCGACAGTCCAAAATGAGAGAGACTGAGTTTTATGTTTAACTTTTCGTTTTTGCTTGCTCAGCCAAATTCTGGACGCATAAAGCAGAGAAATTCCATTTATAATCTGTACCGAAAGTACTGCATGTAAAATGGAGAAGGAATCATGACCGATCCTATAAAGAATCTGGAAAGATTTCACTTACCTTTCACTTAATAGCACCTTTCTGCGTACTAGCACCGAACGAATGACGAAGAAGCTAAAAACTCGCTGCTGACACTAGGCCAAATTCAAAATGTTCTATGTGTCTCTTTCTGCTTTCAAAATTTCGCTGTCTACGTTGATCTCAAATCATATCACCAGGGTATTTTGCATATCACTTTGATCATTTCCATTTCAATATTATTTTTAGTATCAACATAATACTACAGGTTCATATTAACAATAGATAGTTTCCTTTGTTATGAAAATATTGATATTATTGAAAAACCAACTTGATATTTGATCTTAGTTTCCAAGTTAATCACAGATTTTAGAAACTAAACGAGTGCCTAATTTGGCTACCAACAAGCAATCTTTTTTAAGCCGAAAACTTTATCGGTTGCGAGAACACGAATCAATTCCACTTATAATTGCATGATTGATTCAGAACTTAGACAAAATTAAGGCATCTAAATCCTAAATTCCTCAAAAATATCCATTCGAAAAGTTCAGTTAATTGACTATTTGTCATTATTATCATATATTACAAATTCGCCGTTATCAAAATGTATCCGATATTTTGGTAAGATATATTTTGATCACTTGCTTAAATAAATGATTCCAATATTCATCGAACTTCAATTAATCCGATATTGTGTTCAATTTTTACCTTTATGCATAACAATCAATATTTCGTTTCATTATTTTTGGCAATTTTTTATTCTACATTAAACTATTAGAATTTTAGCTGACTTTTAAATTGTCTTCAAATATTTAACTTAAAACATCCACTGTGTACATCCACTGTAAAACAAAACACGTCCATTTTCAATACGTATTTTGCTTTTTACTCAATTATGATGATAATTTGTGGCTGACTTAAGCGGCTTTTTGACTGTCAGCCATCTGAATGACAATTAGTGAAATATTCGCTGTTTCCTTTGCCATGACTTGGCATAATACGATGCGTCACTTTGGGGCAGGAAAACAAAAACAACAATAACAACAGAAGCAACTACCGCAAGGTGTTGATTGTATAATGGGTTGGTAGTAAAATAATGAAGTTAGAGATACATACTCGATTAATAATCTAGAAATATCTATCAGTCCTGCTCCCGTTTTGGATACGGAATTGTTAATTGTTTCCGCTTTCAAAAATCGTCAGTGTTCATTAATCATTTCATTTAATCGTTTCTTCGAAATAACATCATCTTGCCAATTCCGATCAATCGAACAGGCCTTTATATGATTCTGTACACATGCTATTTCGCGGGCAGCTCAAAGTTATTGTACGACTCGACAAACTCCAGGTCCAGCAAGTGCATACATCAAATAATAATTTACACTTAAACATGATTATTATTTATACATTTCAGCAATGTGTGCATAAAACAAACACACGCGCACACACAGAGACATAAATCTTCCCTTCCACTTGAGCGTTGCAAAAGATTGGCCGCAGTTACGTTTGCCAAAGTAAAAGTAAACGGCCAACAAACAGTTACTAACATTTAATAGATTGCAAATACAACAAAGCCAGTTAAACAAAGCAAACACCCACCCACCCGGCATGCTGATATCAAAGTAAGTAACAGAAACGGACGCAACAATTTCGAGTTTTGACCCACTGATGTTGACCCACTTGGGGGCCAGGCCAGTCATTCAGTCAGTCTGTCTATCAGCCATTCGATTTTTTTCAGTTTCCTGCTGTCAACGCCTCGCAACTCATCTCGGCTTGTACACTTGTCGCTCCATTAATATTGCATAATCCCAGCCAGCTTGATTTGACTTTTCCAACGCTTCGCCCTTTCTGTGGCTTTTGCTTTTTTGCCATACATATTTTGTGTCTCTTTGCATATTTGCAAGCCGAACGACCGCATTTTTGTGCAGGGCGAACAAGTTTGTAATTGTGTCAAATAACCAATGGCTCCATTGCATAATCCCAACCTAAATCATGATGAGCATCTTCACTTGAGTAATGGTTGATTTATGGGGATAAAGCAATTGACAACAATCAAGC
>JAEIFU010002120.1:0-50426 GCA_018904235.1 Lordiphosa stackelbergi
AAATTCTTCAGATGTAGGCGGATCCTTTGTCCGAAATGATTTGTACTGGATTTCCAAACACTTTGCTCTGTTCTTCAAGTCTTGATATTACATCTTTTGCGGACGTCGTTTTGGTCGGATATAGCCAGCAAAATTTGGTAAAGCTGTCTATCACTGCCAATATGTGCTTATATTGTTTATGCGTTGACTCCAGAGGTCCTAGAAAATCGATATGGTACGTCTGTAGTGGTTGCTCGTCCTTGGGCAGCGGATGAAGTTCACCTTCCTTCTTTCCTTGTTTCCTGTTGGATACAATGCATGGTATGCAGCAACTTATGTGTTTTTGTACCTTTTCTTCCAGTTTCGGTATGTAGAATTCTTTGGAAATAACATCCTTCGTCTTTTTAGTGGAGAAGTGACCGCGTTCGTGTGTTTTTTGGATGATTTCTCTTTGCATACCTGCAGGAACTACAATAAGTTCGTTGTCATCCACTAGCTTGTGCAATAGACCAGACTTCATGAAAAAACTATTGTGCATTGTCTTCTCCGTTAGAATGTCTATAATTGCTTTTAATTCGTCATCTTGAGACTGCACGTATTTGAGCTTGCTGTGTGCGCTGTCTTCGTTGATCATCATGATGGGGTTACGGCTGAGTGCGTCGGCGTGGCGGATACGTGTACCAGCCCGGTGCTCTACATCATAGTGGAATTCCTGTAAAAGAAGGATCCAGCGAGCAACACGTGTGCACAAATCTTTCTTTGCGAGTGTCTTAGCAAGAGCATTACAGTCTGTTATGAGTTTAAAATGCAACCCAAGTAAGTAAACACGAAATTTCCTCAGGGCTTCTATGACTGCTAAGATTTCGAGTTCGTAGCTTGTAAACTTTCTCTCGGCTTCAGATGTTTTCTTGCTCATATAGTAGACAGGGTGCCACTGGTTATCGTCAGGCGATTTTTGGAAAAGGACTGCACCAAATCCATCAATAGATGCGTCTGTATGCAGTTCTGTTTCGTGTTGTTGGTGAAATATCTTCAGAATTGGCTTCTGTGTGATGAGCATCTTTAACTTGTTGAAAGCAGCCAATTCTTTTTCACCAAATTGTATCTTCGCATCTTTCTTCGTCATGTCAGAGAGTGGTTTAGCTATTTGCGAAAAACTGGCAATAAATTTTCGAAAATACCCAACTAAGCCCAAGAAACTTTGGAGCTGCTTTAAGTTACAGGGGATCGGAAAATTTGTAACTGCCTGCGTCTTAGATGAAGATGGACTTATACGTTGATTCTCGATTATGTGACCCAAGTACTCGATTCTGGTTTTCAAAAAATGGCATTTTTTGAAGTTTATTTTGAGTCCATATTCTTCGCAGCGCTTCAGAACTTCTATTATGTTGGCCACGGCTTCGTCTTCCGTCTCTGCAGGAATGATAATGTCGTCGACATATGGAATGGCTATACCTTTTCGTGTCAGGTCTCTAAATATAGCGTTTATATGACGTTGGAACACACTTGGAGAGTTGGACAGACCAAATGGAACCCTTAAAAACTGAAACTGCCCATTGTGAGTGACAAAGGATGTAAATTTGCGACTATCTTCCTCAATGCCCACGTGAAAAAATCCATTCTTTAGGTCGATTGAACTAAAAATTCGTGCGTCTTGGAGTCTGTCAAGTTGGTCTTCAATTAAAGGTAACGGAAAGTGATCTCGAATCAAAACTTTGTTGATAGGTCTGTAGTCCATACACATGCGGTGTGAATCGTCTCGTTTTTTTACTAGTACAACTTGACTACTGTACTCAGATTCCGATTCTTCTATAATGCCGTCTTTTAGCCATTGGTCGGTTTGATTGTCAATTATACAACGTTCAGCGTATGAATACCTGCGTGGTCGAGCACTTATCGGTGTGTCATCCTTTAACACTAACCGCATCTTAATGTTCGTTGACTTAGTGCCTACCGGATTGTAGTTTTTTATGCAGCTGATAATTTTCTCTTTAGCTTTCGAACTTGCGTTTACTTCAATGTCTGTGTTTAATTTCTCACAATCTTCAATGTCAATTTTCAGTATGGAACTTACATCGCTTTCCGAAACTTGTGGCTTTGATATTTTTACACCTTCACTGTTTATTGATACTTGAGCTTGTTTACAAAACTCTTCACCCAGTATCATCTCTTCGTCTAAGAATTGCGAATCCACTACTAAAAAATTTGATTTAAATTCTTCACCGTCAATCACAAAATTTTGTTCAAACAATCCCGATGG
Organism: Lordiphosa stackelbergi; assembly: GCA_018904235.1. NCBI lineage: Eukaryota > Metazoa > Arthropoda > Insecta > Diptera > Drosophilidae > Lordiphosa > Lordiphosa stackelbergi. Next base: position 2,240 of record JAEIFU010002120.1, read on the forward strand.
TTTTACTTTACTTTGATCTTTTTTCCCAAAACCATAAAGAAGAACGTTGCACTCACTTAATCTTGGCTTTTTTAACTTTTTATATGTCGATTCGGGGACTATGTTATATTTACTTCCAGTGTCGATTAGTGCAGTGTACTTGTTGTTGTTAATTTTCACTTCTTTGCACATAAATGTGTGCGCTGATGTAACTTTATGTGTATTTCTCTCGTTTTTCCCAACTTTAATAGGGCATTCTTTGGCAATGTGTCCATACTCGTTGCACTCAAAACATTTTCTGCCCTTACTTTTATTTTCACAATCATTTGACGTATGTCCTTTAGCACCACAATTAAAACATTTTAAATCTTTGTTTACACTTCTGTTATGGACCATCTGACTCTTATTTTCACCTTTGTAATTCTTCTTGTTGAACACTACTTGATTTGGTTTTTCATTATTAGACTTTTCCCGAATTGTTTGGTAGCACTTAAGTTTTCCTTTGAACTCTTTTAAATTTTTAGAATTATACAATATTGACTTATTTGCACTCGAATCGTCGATTCCGTCAATAACGTATTGAATTAAGGCACTGTTTTCAATATTGCCACGTGAGGCAAGCTCTTTCATTTGCAAAAAATACTCTTGCAGACTTTCACTTTTGGTAATTTTGCGGTCAGCCAATAATTTATGTAATTGAGCACTATTTGTCGTCGTTTTAAATTCACACAAAAGGGCGTTTTTTAATTTTTTCCAGCTGGTTATGTTACGTTCACTCATAGCAAACATTTTTGCTAGTCCCTTTAGCGATCGCTTTGCAAAAATAAATTTTTGCAATTCATTTAAGAACATTATCGATGCCATGTCCTCAAATTCTTTCACCCACACTTCGATCGAGAGTGTATTGTCGCCACTGAATGATCGCACTGAGTCCTCTATATCACGGAAATTTAAGGCAAATCTCGGCACATCTACGGATGGATCACTACTTGCATTCTTACTGCTATTTCCGTCACTTTCAACACTACGGTATTCGTTTTCGGTTTCACTGTGTTCTTCCTCCGAGTCTTCGTCTTCACTTTCCTCTGCCTCGCTTTCTGAGTTAAAATCGGCATCTAGCAACAAATTGCCTTTCTGTAGATTTGAAAAAATGTGTTTTGCCAAATCGTTCTTATTATGAGGCAAATGTAAGACATTACAAATTACCGCGAGATCATTATCGGAAAGGTGTTCGGCCACATAATTCATTTTATCGTTGTACTGCTTGTCAAATTCGTTGAATTCATACCCTTGAAACTCGCGCAACCGTTTTCGGTTATTTCTGTCGCCATCTCTCTCGAATACGAATCTATGCAAGAGAAGAATATTTTGTCTCTTTTCCACGCGCAGCGTTTCCCTAAGGCCGTCAAAGTCTTTTAGTTGCGTCATTCTTCGTTGAGTTTTTTTTTCCTGTACGTGTGTTCTTTCGTTCAGCTTCGCATTGCTGTATGAGTGTCGCTTGGTTTTTGCGTGCAATTCCTTTTAACTCAAGTGGTGAAATTCAATTTTTGCCTGTACTTTCTTTTAATTTCGACTTTAAACTTTTCATTTAACAATTTTCTTCGTTTCAGCTCACACTTGAACTAAATTTTGGTATTTTATAGCACTTCACTTTTTGTTTTTATAGGTTGAGCCCCCAAAATATGTGGGACTGGGGTTTTAATTGTATATCCAATCAAATAATAACAGCCCCTAAATGTTTATAGTTAAAGTTTATGTTTATTGATAGATAGTTTAATAAGATTATTGTTGAGTTTACAAGTAGTCTGTACTTCGCGTCGTCACGTCTTTTGCGCAATTTGCTGAGAGCGTCGTCTCTCCGCACGTCTTTCGTCGTTCTTTTCAACTTCCAAACTGATCGCTTCGTCGTTTGTGGCAGGCTTGCCACTTAGTCGATACTCCGTCTTGCTCAGCTGTTTTGGGAGGGCTTGGCCATTCAGCGTTACCAGACCATTCCCATACATATCAGGCTATGTCGTTAAATGCAATATTTAATTTATGCCTATATATTGAGTTGCAATTGATAAAAACCCCTATATGCCATAAAAGAGCTTTGGGAGAAGGTAAGCTTTATCGAGAAAAAGGTTTTTTTTTGTTTTGTTATTTGTTAATCGGACAGGCCTCGGATTAAAGAATAGTATTTTATTGTATCTAATAAAATTATCGTTCAATATCATTTTAAATTATTTAATAATGTTGAACAATTTTTGCTACTGCTTATATCAGCGAAGCGTCTGTGTGAGGTCAGAAATTTGAGATTCCAGATTTTTGGACGAAGGTTTTGGTTCTAATCTTGGTTCAGCCCATGCTTTTCACAATATTTATGATTGTTCATGAAGCAAAATAATACTTAAAGAATGTAGTTAATTCTTAGAGTGGTTTTTCCGGAAAGTAATAGGACTGAGTCGATTTAAAAAAAACCGGAAGAGTTGGGATGCCGGCCTTGGTCAGGTAGCTATTCACAAGAAGTCACTTTTCAAGTTCTGTTTTGGGACCATGTTCGCGCACGCCTTGCGCATGTTCAAATGCTCCGTCACAATGTCATGGACCACAGATTTTGGGAAATTCAACATCTGGGCAATTAAACGAATTCTAAGTCGACGGTCTGAGTTTAAAACTTGGCGCACACGAGTCACATTGTCGGTGTTTGTTGAAGTCGAAGGTCTTCCAGCACGGTCTTCATCGGCGACCTCTTCCCGACCCTCCAAGAGGGCCTGATGCCACCGAAACACACCACTTCTTGCTAAAGCAACATCTGGGTAAGCCTGCTTGATTATATTAAACGTCTCTGTCGCATTTACGGTTTCACCAGAATTTAATCGTACTCTTCCGGCTTCACCATCGAAACAGTAACTCTGGGCTCGGACTAAGCCGCTTGTCGTTACTAGGAACGCCCCTACGACCATCTCGCGCGCTCCGGTAGCGCAGAAAATCAGTCCTATTACTTTCCGAAAAGTCCAGAGGGAAAAACCTGTTCAGAAAACAAGTTGCCTTTAACTCAAAATAAGAACAAGGTGGTCTCAAAATTCTTCAGAACAAATGTTTCTGAAATGAGTAAAGTTGTTCTCAAACGGATAATATTTGCTTTAAACAACATAAAAACCCGTTTTCAACAGAGAGAAATACAAGAGAGAGACCGAGTTGGCTCTCTTTTTGGTCTCTCTCTTGTCAGCTTAACCGAGCATAAGTAGCCCTCTAAATGTGAATCTGCAAAAGTGTACAACGGTTGAATGTGCTGGCGGGTCATTCATTCCCAATAAAATAGATTCGCTGTTAAAATATGGAGGCGGTGGAATTTTCCAAATCTAAAACAAACTCGATGTGGGTACAGTACACACCTACATACATTCCCAAAATTGTGGCTATTTCTATTACAGTCTCTAAGATCGACGCGTTTATACAGACATACAGTCGGACAGACAGACATGGCTATATGCTGATCAAGAATATAAATATTTTATGGGGTTGGAGGTGCTTCCTTTTTGTCTGTTACATACATTTCCACAACTTCATAGTCACCTTCTACCCATTTTTAGTGGGTACAGGGTAAAAATACGATTTGTATTGTTTACTATTCTGTGTAAAATTTTCATATTCAGGCCTGTCCACGTTTTCGATTTCGATCAAATCATGCGGAATCGGAATTGTTAAATGTTCTCGCTTCCAAAAACTGACTGTGTTATTCGACTTTTAACTTAAAAATCCCAATTACCCTTATCCTTTGATGCAAAAAGACCCGCACGAATTCTTTGATCGTTTCTTAGAAATCACAACTTCCGATTAATCGGATTTGGAAACGGGAACAGGCCTGATTGATATCTCTTATACCTTCCATGTGAGATGAGAATATGCCGCAATATCATTTCACAAATTTTTCAGCCAGCACACTGGAACAGATTGACAGCTGAGCTGAGCGGTAGGGTCAAGTTCAATACTCAGCTGAGTAGCCTCATGTCTTCCAAAACAAAATTCAACTCAGCGTAAAGTTTCTTCAGGTGTATTAATAAACCACTTTTTTTGTCAAATTAACATAAATTATGCATATGTCAGTGTCTCGCTCGAAAATGACAAAGCATTTACATACATATTTACGTTTGTATATGTTGCGCAACACTCTGATTGATGTTGATCAATGAAGTTGAGAAACATTTCGCCTTAACCTCATCGCAACAATGTTGCGGAACAGGCGTGTGTGTGGGTAAATTATTGCATATTTTAGGGCTTTTTTTTATTTACATATTTTTTAAAACAATTTCAAAACTTAACAACCACTAATAAATTCGTTTTTTTTAGCCTACCACTTAAGTGTGGGCATTTTTTGTTGACTTAATTATATGGATATCTGAGCAGCTGCTGCTCAGCGCGCTGATAAGTGCGTCTGGGACGCGGGCGCAGTTCTCCCTGGGCATTTTGCTGGGCACCAGGTGGCACATACAGCGTTGCACTCTTTGTGCAACCTTCTATTTTAGGCTGTGTCTTTGATCTAGTCCCATGCAGCACTTGCTGATGCTCTGATTCAACCTGTCCTGGATTCAGGGTCACCTGCTGACATTGTCCATTGGGCTGGCAGTTGGTCACAAATCGTTGATAGTCACGTGTATCACCGGGTATTGCCTGCTTATAGTTGTACCCATCCAACGAAGAGCTCTGCGATTGCCCTACATGGTCACCCACACGTTGGGGCACCGACTGTGTGCCCGTGCTGCTTATAAGCTGATGTTGCACTTCTGCTGGTGGCACTCCAGATCCGTGACCAGCATCTTGAACGCGCTGGCCACTGGGCAGGGTGACCAGAGCATAAGGTTGTGGGTTGGCATAGTAGAGTCTCTGTTGCTGCGGCTGGGGGGGACCATACTGGGTTCCTGGCTGAGGTTGTACCTGCGGTTGCTGTTGTGGTTGTGCATAGTAACTACTGGATTGAGCTTGAGCAACAGGAGCGGCTGATTGTTGCTGATAGTTGACGTTGATCAGCAATGGATTTGTATAAGACGAGGTATGCAGTTGCTGCTGTGGGACTGCCCGAGGAGTCTGATACACAAATTGCTGCTGTACATGTTGCTGCTGTACATGTTGCTGCTGTACATGTTGCTGCTGTACATGTTGCTGCTGTACATGTTGCTGCTGTACATGTTGCTGTTGTACATGTTGCTGCTGTACATGCTGCTGCGGTGCCTGATAAGCAACTTGTTGTTGTGGCCTTGGGTACACTTGCGGCACCACATGCGTTTGGTGGTTTTCATATATCGCCGGTGATATGTGTGCCTCTAGGTCGTAGGTTCGACTATTAGGTCCCAAGGTTTGCACTACATATTTGACAGGTGGTTGATGATGTTGCTGCCGTGGCGATTCCACATTAAAGGGTATATGCGGGCGCTGGTAATGATATTGCTGCCCTTGAGCTGAACTCAGCACGATCACCTATTAAGATAACACAAATGATTAATTTACGAATGGACAACGTGGATATCTTTGCCTACCATCGACACAAGTAGCAATAACATTTTAAAATTCAATCTCTTCCTTTGGCCTTTTATATGTTGTTTGCGCTTCGCCGGCTGGCAACTAAATGAATTTGGGATGGCAGAAATAAAACAGAAGATCGGTCGAGGCGGCTGTTGGAAACTCGTTTTCGTTTGTGACTGCTGACTGGCTGGTTAGCTTGATTTGTTGTAACAGTTTGAAATTTCATAATTTCTTTTTGTATTTGTTGATGTCTTTCCTTTGGTACTTCAGCGTTCGTTTGCTTGCGGCATCATTTGGCTATCACTCACGCAAATTTTGTCATAATTAAAGTGCCAACTTTTTGTTTCTGCTTTATATTTTAAGTTTACTTTAATGCCATCGCATCTCTAGGAAAGGGGCCGTGAAAAGGTTGTTTTTACCTTTCCGCTTTTACCCACTTGAGATGATTTTAATTTAATTTGCTTTGCATGATTTTGTATATTTCTGCGTATTGACTAAGGCCTGTGTGTGTGTGTGTGTAAATAAATTTCTGTTTGTGTTTATTTGTTTAAACAAAAAAAGTAAAAGTGTGACGCTGCCGGCTATGGCAGAGTTGGTGTCTGACAATTAAGTAGATTTGCATACAACTTGCTTAACGATATAAATTGCCTGCCATTTAATATCGAAACATATCTTGATTAATTTATATGTGAACTTTAAGACTTCGGAATAATTTGAGTGTGGGCGTGGCAAATCGTTAGTTGGTATATTGTTTGTTCAAAAAGAAAAAAATATGCAGAAAAAAGTATTCAATTTATCACGTTAAAAGTTAAACAAATATGCATTTGATTGCTTTATACATAATTAATGCGATTGTGCAAACTGTTTATTTTTCATATCTTTGTTGTGTATCTAGTTAAAAAATGAATAATTGGTCAAAACTTTGACCACAAACTTCCAGCAGACATAGGCCAACATTTTCGCCTCATTAACATAGCAAAGTGTTATGAAATGTAGGCTTAATGAAACGAAAATTTAAATATTTCTCATCCGATTACATTTTATCTCAAGAGTTTTAAACTAATTTATGCCGCACAGTTTCTCGTTATCCAAAAAGTCGTAGCAAATTGGTGGTTGAAATGGCAAAACTATTGATATACTTCAATTAATGAAATAACTTTAAAATTTTATTTTAGATGTTAGAGCATTGGAAAGTTAGACCAAAAAAATTAAAACATGTACCTAAAAGGTAACAGTTAAGTGCATGCCTCTTAAAGAATACATTTAAAGGATGAATTTAGAATACAATCGGCAATTTACAGAAGTCTTTAAAATGGAGCCTGTTAAAAGTTCTATGATTGATATTCAAAGAATCACATTGTGATAAAACGCGTTGGCACTACGCAGTTGTTAAAAACTATACCAAAAATAGTTTCATTAAAAAAAAAGATAGAGGAAAGCTAAGTTCGGCTTGACCGAAGTTTACATACCCTTGCAGCTTGTATAATTAATATAAATTAAGGTTTAGTCATCCGATCCGGACGGGTCCGACAAAAAAATTGTTTGACATACAGAATTTTTATACTCTGTACTGAAGAAGGTAAATAGAGTATCTTAAGTTTGTGCAAAAGTATGTAAAAGGGAGAGGGAATCATTTCCGACCCTATAAAGTATATATATTCTTGATCAGCATCAACAGCCATGTCCGTACGTCCGTCTGACCGTCCGTCCGTTTGACCGTTCGTCCGTATGAACAAACGTATCTCAGAGATGGTAAGAGATAGAGGTTTGGCATGTATGGGACAAATGCTTCTTATACTTGCAGGCAGATAAAATTTATTTTCAATTTTTGCCACGCCCCCTCCTGCCCCCGCAATTTTGAAAAAACCTCATATCACCCACAGTTTTGTTGATAGATGATTCGCACTTCTAGAAATAGTTAGTCATTAGCATTATGTATCGATTTGCCGAAGAAATGAAAAAGATCGGATGAGCGGTTCTGAAGTTATGAGAAAAAAAAGTGTAAAAAAGCCCCCGTCCCCCGCACCCGCAACCAACACCGCATTGCATTCATCAAAGAGAGAGAGACAGAGATGAGCACAGCGGCAGCGCTGCATTCAGCTTATAGGCGCGTAGTATAACCTGAAACAGTAAAGATGTCTAGATGTCTTGACGGTTCTTCTGCATTATTCAAGAGGACACAAATACTTATTAAGGGACAGCATAAGCCGCACTGTCCTTCAAATTGATGGTGTATTGACATCATTTGGGCTTACCATTAAACTAGATAGAAATGTACGCAGAAGCTTAAGGAAACTGTATGATCAATAAGTAGCTCTCAGAAAATAATGATTGTCGCTATAAAGAGTTGTACCGCAACAGAGAAAGGAATTTTTTGACCATTAAGAAGCATTTTTGATGTAGGTGTAGAAAATTCGATTGATTCGATTGTCCTAATGCTGCTTTTAAAAGACAGAGGTCTGATGACGAAAAGTCTCTACTAATAGGAAGTAGCTGCTATCCCTATCGAATGGATTTTGAAGAAGAGGAAAAAGGAAGCTATTGACAGCTAAAAAGTAAGAAGAGCAAATCACCAAAAAAAAACCTTGTAACACCAAAATGAAAGGAAATCATAGAATGGGAGGAATTTGAACAAATAAAAAATAAATGAAAGATCTAGATTCATTTCTGCGAAATAAAATAATTTTTTAATTTATTTATTACATAGTGGAAAACTCAAAATTGTCTGGAAACGGGACCAATAAATTGTGAAACTGGAGGTATCAGGTAGCAACATCTCACACCCAGTTTTTCTTCATCACGTCAATTTCGCGTTTAATGGGCACATTTAAAAATTGGAATTTAATTTTGCTATAAAAAAGGCTGAATATTTTTCAAAGGTTGAACATTTATTAGAAAGGTTAGTTCATGTCATTTATTTATGGAAAAATTCGGTCAAATAACCAGTAGCCCATTCGATCCACCCAATTTATGAGAACATTTACAATTGATTTGGCACATAATGTTGCAGATTGTTTGCATAACATTCGAACGTCGTTCTAAAAATCATCAATCTGTTGCAGAACACAGTTTCTTGGCGGCCAATTCACATCTCCATATTTGCTGATTATTCGATTTTCGAAGAAAGGGCGCAGAAGATCGATTGTGGCGTGCGCTGTGTGGCACGTGGCGCCATCGTCTAAGTCTTCCGCTTCAATTTCCTCGAAGAATCAATCACTTAACTCGATACCAAATCCGCACCAAACCGTGACAAGTGGTGGGTTCATTGGCCTCTCGACGACGATATGCGTATTTTCTATGCCCAAGATGCAACACATTTGATTATTAACATAATTACCGAGGTGGAAATGTACTTCATCCGGAATGCTGATTTTACGTTAAAATTCACCATCTTCGGCCAAACGATCTTCCGCCCAATTTGCAAACTGTAGACGATTCGGATGGTCAATTGACTTAAGCGCGAAATGTGTAATTGTTGAGATCGATGGCGAGTTGACGTCGATGGTTGGCCACGCATATTTTCAACAATCGCAGCACAAAATGAGTTTTCGGAACATTTTTTTTTTATGTTTTTTTTAAAGTTCGCACAGTTTCAGTCGGAGACTCACCACTTTGAAAATATGTTTTTAATATTTCCCAACTTTCTTTAAGCTAATAGCGACCCATTTCGTAAGTGTCAAAGTTTTTACTAAATATTAGTCGCTTTCCGAATGACATTTGACATTTTTAAAGTCAAATTTTATAAATAGTTCAAATTCCAAACACTAAAAATAGATGAGAGCTAAAATTTTGGAAAATTTTTCAATAATGAAGGGAATCATGACTATTGTTGTACCAAATTCGCGACAAAATTTGAGCACTCATCTTTTTTTAACCAGCAACAGATGTTGTAGTTGTGTGTTGCTAGTATAAATGTGCCCATTAAACGCGAACTTGATGTGATCAAGAAAGACTGGGTATGAGGTGCCTGATGCCGCTAGTTTAACAATTTATTGGTTTGTGGCACTGTGTTATATCTCACTTATTAATTTTTCTTAGTAAAACTATTTCAAAAGTGCATTACAGAAAAAAGTCGAAATTTCTTCGTTCTTCTTTCTTTGAGCTGCTGAAACTGCTGATTTGGTTGGCTCTAAACGAACGGTAAGTTCCTGTCTTATGCTCTGCCTAAGCGTTTGATCGCTTCTACTTATGAGTAGTCCTGAAACACATTTGAATTTATTTTTTTAGCGCTGTCTTAGGTCAGTGGATGGGATCTGCAGCAAAATCTTTTAATATAATTTTTCTTAAAGAAGAATTTAAAAAGCAAAACCGGCGCAGGTGGAAATTCGACTACAGAAAACTTTTAAGAAACTTTCAGAAACAACAGGATCATGCAAATACAAAATATATTAAAATATGGTGGAGATCTCAAGGGCTATAGGGGGATCCAGTGGAGATCTGGTGGGAATCTGGTGGGGATCTGGTGGGGATATGGTGCAGATCTGGTGGGGATATGGTGGCCGGGAAGTGGGGTAGGAAGAGTGGCTGCCATGAGGTCAACTTCTGCATTTAGAGCAATAAATTATAATGATAAATTAATTTCCGTTCCTGACTTAAATGTCGAATCTGATCGCGTGCTTAAACAAAGAATTAAGAAGCAGAATCGTGATGTCATGCCCGAATCGCTAACTGTCATTTTAGTTCCTACACTTAAAAACAAATCTGCTTGAGCCCTTAAAAAAATGATTTTCTTCTAAAAAATACAGTTGGACAATGAATCACAGTCCTTACCAGTCTACAACAAAAACAAGTGAGAAAGTCTGTCAAGCCCGACTATATTTATACACTGTACCCAGAGTAGCAGCTAAATGCAGTGCTGCTGCTGCGCTTATCTCTAAGTTTCTCTCTCTCTCTCTCTCTCTCTCTCTTTCTCTTTCTCTCTCTCTCTCTAAGAAGGTGCGTTGGTTGTGTGAGGGTGGGAGGGGGTGGCGGGGGTAAATCACTTATTTGATCATAACGTGAGAACCGCTCATACAATCTTTATCGTTTCTTTGGCAAATATATAGATATTACTAATGACTAACTATATCTAGAAGGTACGAATCATCTATCTACAAAACTGTGGGAGATTTGACGTTTTTTCCAAATTCCGGGGGCGGGAGGGGGCGTGGCAAAAATTGAAAATAAACTTGATCTGCCTGCAAGTATAAGAAGCATTTGTCCCATACATGTCAAGCCTCTATCTCTTACCATCTCTGAGATCTGTTTGTTCATACGGACGGACAGACAGACAGACAGACAGACGGACGGACAGAAAGACATGGCAATATCGACTCGGCTGTTGATGCTGATCAAGAATATATATACTTTATAGGGTCGGAAATGATTCCTTCTCCCTGTTACATACTTTTGCACAAACTTAGTATACTCTATGTACCTTCGGTACTGAGTATAATGATCCAACAACTAATGTAGTTTTTAACCATATATTTATTTATACAAGCAAAAATATTTGTCTTACCTTTCTTGTCGCTTATCTTACGAAATGTTAGTGGTGAGAATGTCAAACAAATAGGACTGTATTCTGTATGTGTGACCGTTATAGCGTGGTTAATCAATGTTGTTAAGGAAACAAATAAAATGATGTGGCTGAGCAACAATTTTAAAATCTGTCCCAGTCTGCACTGTGTGAACGAAATGTGTTTGCATTACTTTGAGACTAGAATAAATGTCATGTAAATTGAACTTATCAACACATATCCTTCCGCTCATTTGGCATTGTTCCTTTGACAAATCCATTCGCATAACTCTTGCAACTTCCGTGACAATTGCCTGCTAGTTACATCTTACATCTTCTTCTAGGCAACAAAACATAACTCTTCATGCCATGCAATGCGAGCTAACGTCAATCAAAGACGCGCCATGTAAAATGCACTTGAATGCCACTTGACACAGCAAATGTCGTTGCGTTGTCGTTGTCGCTGCTCAGGCGTCAAACAAAACATCTTGGCAAGCCAACTGCCAACACTTGACATTCACAATGAATGTGGCAGGGCACACGCACGACACGCGGTCTCCAATTCGCTGACAGAGCAGGAGCTGGAGGCAAAGTCGCTGTGGCTTATCATACACACATGCAGCACACGACACAAACAGGCGCTTAATAATGCAAGTGGCCAATGCTGCGTATACGCAATCCGGCTCAGCTCTGGTAATTGGAGTGTGGGTGTGTCTGTGAGCTGTCTGTCTTTATGCAGGCTGCATTCATAGCAGTCGTGCATTCAGGGTTAAAAGCCGTTCCGCATTGTATGCAACTTCACATGAGATAGCGCACGTGCTCGTTGCTCGTGATGCGAACGCCATAGAAGTGCAGTTGCAGTTTGTTTTTGCACATTTTTCCATATAAAGCGTCACTTTAGACACCTTGCTGCTGCTGTTGGCTTTTCAACGCCTTTAGTTGGGCGGCTTAATTAGGCGCACCTGCTGCTGCTTTTGCTGCTGCTGCTGCTGCTGCTTCTGCTGCTCCAAAGGCTTTGTTGCAAATTAGTCTGAAACGGGTTGAATGACCCTTGGCCTCTGCTTAGCTCAAGCCAAAAATAAAGGAGAACAAGTCTTAAGCGTACACCTAGCCAGCAAACAACAATGCTAAATACTCAGTAAGAGAAAAAAAATCAATTGCATAATGGCGCATGTGTTGCGCAGAACAACAAAAACAACAGAAGCAGCAGCACAGAAATTTTCAACTTTTTTCCATTTACACGTTGCAAGACAAAATAAAAAAAAAATAATAAGTAAGAGCGCTGTAGTCGACAGAACCGACTTTAAAATATCCTACACCCTGTATTTTGTGTGTTTTCGTTTCTTTGCTTGCATACGAATATACACTTTAAGGTATGCGGAATGAATTACGAACAAAAACTTTAACAAAAGAAGAAAATATATTTAATGTCCGAGAAACTTAAATACTAAATATGTTTTTATTTACACTTTAAATTATTTTTACAAAAAAATTTCCTGACCATAGCGATCAGCCTTCCTTATATTTTGGGGAACTTTGCGCATCTACTCCTGAATTCCGCTTGTATCGATTTTCGCAAGCTCCCTTCTGATTTTTGAGATCAATCAATTGATGTTTTTAGGCTTATATCCTTTGCCGTAGACCTTTCTTTTTAAATTGGCCCAAAATTTTTCAATTGGCCTTAGTTGGGGTACATTGGGGGGTTTCGCAACATGGGTACATATTGTATACTTAATATATCAAGTGCCTCTAGTTTTTTTTTGGCATAGTGATCAAAATACCGTGTTGTCATTCAAATAACGCTTATCAATAAATTTTTGCAAGCACTGGAAGGCAATGGTCTTTGTAAATCTTGGTATTTACACCTAATCCTGCCTTGAAGAATACTGGTTTGCTGAAGCTACGTTCACTTACGGCCATCAATAATAAAACCTTTTTCGAATACTTGGTTTTAGTTATTAGAGTGAAATTAATAGGTGGCCGAGTATAAGGATGCTTGAATTAGTGTTTGGGTGTCCTTCCGTGGCCCTCTTCTGTAAAGTAAGTCTCGTCATCCATAATACAAACTTTTGATGATTTTGGAGAGAACAAAATTCTGCAAAGAGCTCTAGCCGATTTTTAATGGTCCTCCCTTGCTGTTCAGAAAAAGTAGGCACGTTTTTTTTTTAACATTTGACTACTCCCATGTCTTTAATATACTTTTTTAAAGTTTCGTCACTGTTTTTCGAGCGCACGATATGTTTTGCTGAGCAACCCACAATTTCAGCCTTTAATTTAGCTCTTATTTCAGAACGCTATAAGTTGCATTTTTTTCCCGATCCAGCTTTTCTCTCCATTTTTTTTTCACTCTTCACATCCGATATTACTTTATAAATAACAGTCTTCTTGAAACCCATTGCCGAAAAATAATGATATATATCATTTTTCGTCTGCTTTGGATTGTTGGTGCAAATTAGCCTTCGACGCTTTGCTGCGTTCAATGACATGAACGCTACTGTACGTTATCCAGAAAGCTCATCTTTGGTGTAATGCACGCTGGAATAGTACCGTTACTTTTACAATATTTCGTTTTCTGCGTGTCTTTCTTGGAACTTTATGAGAGCCCTTGAAAAAATGTTTGTATTTCATTCCGCATACGCCATGTGCCTTTCTGAGAATTTAACAGAGATTTAAAAATACACTTCTTGGGAATAATGCTTGGTAAGGAGATACAGTGCCGCTCAACTGAATAGGTTTGAAAAATCTTGTTCACATTTTTATACCCTGTTCCCATTAAAAATGGGAAAAAGGGGATCATGAAGTTGTGCAAATGTATGTAACAGCCAGAAGGAAGCACCTCCGACCCCATAAAGTATATATATTCTTGATCAGCATCAACAGCCGAGTCGATTTAGACATGTCCTTCTGTCTGTCTGTATGAACGCGTCGATCTCAGAGACTGTAACCGATAGAGCCACAATTTTTGGCATGTATGTAGGTGTATACTGTACCCACATCGAGTTTGTTTCAGATTTGGAAAATTCCTACTCCTCCATCTTTTAACAGCGAAAAACTGTCTTTCTCTCTGTATAAACGCGTGGATCTCACAGACTATAAGAGGTGGAGCCACAAATTTTTGCATGTATGTAGGTGTATACTGTACCCACATCTAGTTGGTTTCAAATTTGGAAAATTCCACCTCCTCCATCTTTTAGCAGCGAAAAACTGTCTCTCTCTGTATGAACGCGTTGATCTCAGAGACTATAAGAGGCATGTATGTAGGTGTATACTGTACCCAGATGAAGTTTGCTCCAGATTTGCCAAATTCCTCCTCCTCCTTCTTCTAACCGCGAAAAACTGTCAGAGATACAATTTTTAGCTTGAACCTAGTGACTTAATATATATTCAGTAAGGCCCAATATCTGTCTATTCTGAATACCTCTACAGCAAAAACACCGAAGATATGCAAGTGCGCCTCCCCAATTATTCAAATATATTTCAAAATAAAAGGAGTTCAAAGCTATAGGAACCACATTACTTGGGACAGGGTATTTTGCTGTCGGGGCACTCGACCGCAACAGTCTTACTTGTTCCCTCTTTCCTTGCTCCAATTGAATATTTTTCTAGCTTTTCTAAGATTTTTAGTAGTAACGGGACAAATGCATCGGTAATTTAGAATTTTGCATTCGTCGAGAAATTCGCTAAATGTGTGCTTTACTTTTTAACTCATCTGAATAGGTTTCACACTTTTGACATTTTTTACCGATTTTGAAAAGGTCAAATAAAGGCGATATTGATTCTGGTTTAAAACACTATGAAATAGCCAAGAAAAATCGATCGAAGTCAAAACGTTGTGAGTAATTTTCTTCGTAATGAAGCTTACTATGGAAAAAAATTAATGGAGGAAAAAAAATATGCAATAACGACTTGTCCTACGAACTGCCTCAAATTCCCACCTTTCCGCTTGTAAAATTAGGGAAGAATGCGGCGTAAATGCTAGTGTGGCCACTCTAAAACGAATTATTGGAAGCGCCAAACACTTCAAGAGATTGAAAAAAACCACCTCTCAACGATGCTCGAAAGGAAGCACACTTTCGATTTGCTCGAGAGCACATGACGTGGAACAAGGAGTGGAAGACGGTGGTCTTCTTCGACGAAAAGAAGTTCAACCTCGATGGACCGGATGGCTATAATTACTATTTCCACGATATGCCAAAGAAAGAATTTTTTTAAGTCGTCATTACTCACGTGCAGGTGGAGTAATGGTGTGGGGAGCCATATCGTTTTATTGAACTCGCAAGTTCCAGTTTGTCACAAGACTGTGCTCCAAAAGGCTTTTCCCCAGTTTTCGGAAATTTATGGTCATATTCCATGGTCGTACCAACATGACAACGCTCCCATCCATACCGCTCGGGTTGTAAAACTTTGAACTGTGATTAAAGATCAAAACGTCAAATTGCTTGAGTGGCTACCTTACTCCCCTGACGTTCACATAATCGAGAACATTTGGGGACTTTTGTCCAGGAGAGTATACGAAGGAGGAAGACAATTTAGTGACTTTTTGTGGTCAACAATTTCACTAAATGAAATTGAAAATTATTATGATTCCTTACCAAACCGTATGTTTGAAATAATTAAGAACAAGGGTGGGCATACCATATACTAAATTATGCTAAAACAGTTAGGGTGTTCAACTGCCCTCGTAACAAACGTAAATGGTAAATTTACCCACATGAGCTAGTGAGCGCCCCTTGTGATTTACCCTAGTAATTGTTGTGTAAACCAGCTGCTTTTAACAGGCTACGCATTTTGCCCTTAATATTTACAAAGGATTTCAGACGCGTCAGTGGCGTAGAGCACTGTATGCATAACTCATAAGTAGGAAGTCGTGGGTTCGAACCATGCCAGATTAGTTTCTTTTTTATATTATCGTTTGTAGTTGAACACCTTTTCAGAGCTCGGCTAAATTTTTTGTACTATAAAAAAAAAAAAACGAGAAGGCCAAGCTAACTTCGTCTGTGCCGAAGTTTTTATACCCTTGCAAATGTTTTAATACATCAAAGTTTAAGAACGCCAGCATTAAAACAAACAATTTTTTTAAATAAAACCCACTTTTCGACCGATAGTTCCTATGACAGCTATAAGATATAGTCATCCGATTTGGACAAAAACTTCCTAATCTATGTGAAAGCGTATAGAAATAATAATTGCTGAAGTGGGAGCCGTTAACATTAAAAAAAAAAAAGTTTTTCTCACAAAGACCCACTTTTCGACCGATAGTTCCTATGGCAGCTATAAGATATAGTCATCCGATCCGGTCGGTTCCGACATATTAGCAGTGTGCAGTAAAAAGAAGACTCTGTGCAAAGTTTCAGCTCGATAGCTTTAAAACTGAGAGACTAGTTCGCGTAGAAACAGACAGACGGACAGACAGACGGACGGACAAAGCTCAATCGACTCAGCTCGTCGTCCTGATCAAGAAATATATAGTTTATAGGGTCGGAAATGAATATTTCTATGCGTTGCAAACTTCTGGGCAAAATTATAATACCCTTTGCAAGGGTATAAAAATATTACAGATTACCGGGACTCGAACCGGAATATCAAAAAATACAAGGGGATAATCATATCCACTCAGCCAATGCCTAGACAGAAAAAACTGTATCTAAATTTTTATATCAGATAAGCACGATACCAAGTATTTTTAGCCGATGCTTTGAACACTTCAAGTTTTTAAACTTTTACACTTTTACGAGCGATTTTATAAACATACCCCAGGGCAACAAAAAGTTGGTAATTTTTTTTCTATGTGTTTTGTTGTTGTGTCGTAAACTTTTGAAGTTTACGCTTTTTGATTTACGCTTTTGAACCTAAGTGTCCTTTATTAATTAAGTTACCCAGTTCCTTGAAATTTCGCTTTATAGACTTATGTTTAATAGTTTTAGTGGTCAAAACTATTCAGTTGAGCCAAAAAAATGGAGATTTTTTGTTATGTTTTTGAAAAAAAAAGTAAAAACGAGAAAGCCAAAGCTAACTTCGTCTGTACCGAAGTTTTGATACACTTGAAATAGCTTGTCACAACGGTTAGCGACTTCGACCAAACTTCGCAAATCAACTTAAAAACATGACATATTACCCATGACCGTGTTTGAGAGCGATAATATTGAGAATAAACCAGTTTTTCTCACTAAAACCCATTTTTCGAACGAACATTTGTATGGCAGCTACAAGAAGTAGTCATCCGATCCGGTCGGTTCCGACATATTAGCAGCGTGCAGTAAAAGAAGACTCTGTGCAAAGTTTCAGCTCGATAGCTCCAAAACTGAGGGACTAGTTCGCGTAGAAACAGACAGACGGACAGACGGACGGACAAAGCTTAATCGACTCAGCTCGTCATGCTGATCAAGAATATATATACTTTATGTGGTCGGAGATGACTCCTTCTATGCGTTACAAACTTCTGGGCAAAATTATAATACACTTTTCAAGTGTATAAAAACATGGCAGAAAAACAAGAGCGAAATAGTTGTTTTGAATTATTCTTCCATGACGAAAAAATGTCTTTAATTTTGGCGGTGAAAGAGCGGAATGCCATATGTGATCTTTTTCATCCCAAGCATTCGGACTTGAATTTTGTGAATTCAATTGTGAAATTTTGCGAATCGGCTTGAGGAGAAGTGGCCGAGCTTCTACAAAAAATCAACTTGGCATCAAAACAAAATGCAGAGGATCGAGCAGTGTACCGATATCAAAATTAAAAATACCAAATACTGAAATTTTTGGCGTAGTTTTTTTTAAAGTCTGGTAACACTACTCTTACGTTCCACGGCGACGAAACATAGGGGAAAGTTAGCTAGATTACGTACTTCGGATGTCCGTATGGGCCTTAAGAAACGCGGGAACACTCTTAAACATGTTTTTTCATGAGTAACGGGTATATCGAAGTCGGTTAGAGCCGACTTTAACTTACGCTCTCGTTTTTGTTCTGGCTTTTCGCTAACTTCATAAATTGTCCAAAAGACGAAGAAAAATACTAGTTTTTTATTGTGAACACACAATATTCCCAAATTTGAATGTTATTTCCTCTACTCAATTTGATCCATCATCGGAACGTGTGACACGATATTCCTCACCAATACCATATTGTCTTCGTAAAGGTGCGATTCTTAAGTAGAAAAAATAAAAATATTTTTTTTTTTCGATTTTTATCTATTTTTTCTAGGTGTTTAAAAAATAAAATTTCTTGCATTTTTGAGCAAAAAATTAAATTTTTTTAAATATATTTGGTCGTTGAATCAAAACTACTTAACCGAATTTAAAACAATGTTCTACGCTGTCGTTGGCAGCTGAATTACCTTTCGATTCATATCTGGCTTGACTCTATCTGACAATTATGAAGTCAGATATGGCTTAAAATATAAGAGCACCTACCGAAAAAGTGAAAAAATTCATATTTTAAAAACAAAGCCATGAACAAATTTTTTAAAATTGATTTTTGAGATCACCATTCCAAACTACACTACAAAAATATTTCAGTTGAAATGGGTCATTTATTTTTTTGATTTTTGTAAACTAGTGTTATTTGTTAATGGAAACGCTATTCTAATTTTGGTATGGTTTTTTATCCTACAAGGATTTCTTTTACATATCCCGCAGTGGCAAAAGGGCTCCGAATGGACGTTGGCATTGGAATTCCCAAACGATTTCAACGGAGCAGGCATGGAGAGACAGTTGTTTGTAGAGAGCAGAATCAGGCAAGTATAGCTGATGATTTGGTAGAGATACCAATGAAGCAGCTGTACGATCAATTAGCCTCCTTTGTGGTATGTTGTGTTCCTGTATTTAAAGTTATGTACAAACATAACGGGATAAAGTTAAAATATATATTTTAGTAACTAAAATGAAAATATTGGTTATTTTTTTTTTTTTTTTTTTTTTTTTTTTTTTTTTTTTTTTTTAAAGGTAAAAACCATAAAGTTCAAAAACTGAGCCGGAACGTTTTTAATGTTATTATTTTAGTGTAGATTTGTTTCAAGGGTTTACTTCTTAAATGGAGAGGGAGGGGGCATATGTTATACTCCTACACTGAGAAAAAAAGAATAGTTTTTGATGATCCTCAGGATATTTTCGGTATTCATTTGGACTAGATAGTTAACTATTGTTTTTTGGGATCCATTGGATATTTTCGAAGTCGATTTATTTTCGCTTCAAAAGGATATATCAGAAAAAAATATTTCATTGATCTTTATTCTTCATCCTAAGGAGATGAAAAATGTAAAACGGATATTTAAAAAAAAAAACAAAGCGATCTTAAAGTGGATATTTCGAATATCCCATCTACGGGGATCTTTTTTTTCCGTATACCAACATGTATCTTATCGTTTCTGAGATCCACGCGTTCATACATTCAGATGCGTATTAAACCCTATAGAACTTTGTTACAGGGTATACAAAAAAAAAAAGAAACAAATTCAACCACCAGCTGCGATTTTTGTCGTATTTTTATTTTAACTGTCGCAGACAAAACACACACACACACACAAGCACACATGCTTACTCACACATACATATCTAGGCATGTGCATGGGGCTGCTTTTGTTTGCACCCGCATAGGAAGCCATTTAAGTGCGGCTTCTTGAGAAAATTGCAGTCAGAACGGATAGAATGAAACAGAAAATCTGAGAGAACTTCACTAACGAGCGCCTCCTGATAATTAACAGCAACAGAAGCGGAGGAACGAGTGCTAGTGCTTGGCTCCTCTGTGGGGCCTATCATTTGCTTTGCTGGGAAACCCGCTCAGTGCCCAAGCCTGTTGGGCTTGTTGGGCCTCACAAGCACTTTAAGAGGCTTACCAGCCAGTCAACTATCAAAACATAAACCGATAAAAGTTGCGCTGAAGCAGCAGCTACTCAGGTCAGATCACATAAAAGTCCAACACAGTGATTTGTTATACTTACTACTATGTATGCAGACTAGTTGTCTATATGATATACTTACGCTCCAGATGCCATACAGAATGCTTTGTCAACGCTTGGGACCGCGGTGTGTGTGTGTGTGTGTGTGTGTGTGTGTGTGTGCGTGTATGTTTGGGGATGACTCGTATCCACTGGGCTACAGTTTATGGCACGTTTATGCTGGAGCCTTCATTATGTGCCTGCCTTTCACGAGTACGTGGCTGTGCTGCTGCAGCCTATAAGCATGCTATGCTTCTGCCTCAGTCTCTACTCGTCTCGAGTCGAGTCCCGACTCGCTCACTCGCTGCGGCCTTTGTTTTGTAATTTTCTTTTGATTAATTTTTTTTTTTTTATATTATTTTCGGTCACATGCACTGAGCACAGTTCACAGGACATACATATGTCTTTACATATTTACAAACATAGAAGCCTTGGGTACAGGGTGAGAAATTTACACCACATGAAATTTCTCTAATAGCACTTTAAGAGCATTGAAATCTTTCCCAAAACGTGCTTTCACTTAGTTTTAATATTTAGGAATACATTCTTAAAAAAAAACATTTTTTGAAAACTTATAACTTTTGACTGCAAGCTTTTGTTGCTCATGAGGACTCGCTTGGCTTACTAAAGCTAATAATCTTCTTGAACTTAATAGATGGGAATCTTTTATCAAATTTTATACTTCACCAAGAAAAATATGTCGTTCTAAAATCCTGACCATTTGATCAAATTATGTTCTTATTATCTGTTCGGAAGACATAAATTAAAACCATTATAATAACAAAATAAAAATAATATTTAAAAAGTTTTAATCAGAGATTAAAAAGAAAGCGCTGATAACCAAAATCTTAACCTTCCTCATCTTACCTTACATTGGTTATTAAACTGCCAACTCGTTTGTATGAAAACGCAAGTATTCATCATATTTTTGTTGTTTTCGCGATATCATTTTTTAAGTTACTCTCTTCCTCCGAATGTGAATGAAAAAGAAAGCCTCAAGGTTTCATGATGGGACGGCCATAACTTTCCGAGAAAAGTGCCATTTATAGATTCACCCACGAACAACTTCATATAGGCAATAGTCCGGACCTAAAAATTGACCGAACTGCGTATTCAGATTCATTAACAAAGCCCTGGTTCGCGCATTATTGTCATTTTTGTTCTAGCAATTGTCTTTGAAAAACATTGACCGATTGGGTATCACCAGCTAATCACCTTTATCAGAGTTCTAAGAATATCATGAGGATCACTGCTAATTTTATTTCTAAATCTCAAAATGGTCCTTTTCCCACAAATCACGATTTAATTTATTTTCTTAAGTTTTGGCTGTTTTTTCGTCTAGTTCAAAGATCGTACATATTTGTACCACAAAACAAAGGAAGAAAAATTTATTTTAAACATTTTCATTTATTTTCGACCCATCAAATATTTCGCTAGACGAACGGACAATGATCAATCGGCTCAGCTCGTCATGCTGATCAGGAATATTTATACTCTATGCTATGATTCCTTCTAAGCGTTCCAAACTTATGGCAAAATTATAATACATTTTTCAAGTGTATGATAATAAACAATCGCTATATCTTAGCATCTGGTAAAGGTAAAATTGTAAAAAAAACTATTAGAAATCGTGGCCTGACCAAATTTTTAAAAATATTTAGAGAATATGAAAAAATAATAGTTTCTCACTTCAGAAATAATTACCCATATGTGGGAGAGAAAAATGTTTCGGGCACGCCGTCATCTTGACAACTAGTTAGCTGGGCGCCGGTAACTTGACAAGTTGCGCTGTGATCTTGACACTGCACGGAAGAGAGCAATTTTAATTCGCGTTTTGACTCTTGATAACCAAGTATTTTCCGGGAATTGTTATCTTTTGATATAAAAAAAATCATAAGCTTATGTGTTATTCAAATTAATGACGAGCAATATTTAAAAGAAATTAAAATAAGAGCAGTAACTACATAATTACTTGTATGTAGCACAGGCACATATTTGTTTGTAAAATAAAAAGCACGCCTTCTGCTCAGATATGAAGGCAGATAGTTCTGATTTTTTTTTAAGCCTGAAGTGTGGGTTTCAGCGAAAGCGTTACAGTTTGAGCAGCAACAGAAGTTGCAAAAATTAGAATGCAGAGCGAACAGTGTATGTTTTTTTATTCTATCTGGAGTCAATTTAAAATTAAAATTGAAAACAACAACTGGCCAACTCTTTTCTCACACGACCTAGAATTTAGAGTGCCTAGTGATGATGCTTACCTACACAGAGAAAAATATCCGTTCGAATTGTAACGAAATCATGAACTTTTGTTGACGATAGTCTGCTAAGCACGTTTTTACGATTTCATGAACATTCGTTCACATTATGCTAGGAACATTTTGTTGTCACACCTGAACGGATAGGGTTTGTCTTATAAACATTATGTGCTCGTTTCAAGAACATTTTGTTCTTGCTTTGCCTCCTGAAAAAAAATATTTACCATGGTTATTATATAGCAAGGGTCTCCGGGCTGCCTGTATATTATTATATATAGCAAGGCATTTATTTGATAATGATTTTTTTACCGCCTGATATTTAGGTGAATGTGGAGAAACCTCCTCTCCTCCAGGGTGGTTCTTGGGAGGGGCGGGGAAGGAAGGAAGGGACGACCGACCGACCACACACTCTACACCGCGTTCCAACAACCACAAAATTTTCTAAGCTGAAGCTAAAATTTTTCAAATTTATTAATTCAAAAAATGTTCTTGCTTTACCCTAGTCTGGGACTTGAACTCAGGACCACCGAAGAGACTGAACGGACGACGTTATTTTAAACCAAAAATCAGAAAAAAATCATGACCATTTGGTTATGATTTTAGGACGAGATATTTTTCTCTGTGTATGTGGAATATTTCTTGATTTGATTTCTTTATCGGCACACAACATTGGACAACATTTATTTGATTAACTATCAGGGGAAAACATTCATAGTTCAAGTGGCAAAAAGAATTTGAAAACGAAAAAGCAAAGATAACTTCGTCTGTGACGAAGATTTGAAAGTTAGGTTAGTTGTTGTTAGTTAAGCAAGTTAGGGTTAGCGACCCTAAGACTAGATGTTTGGAATTTACTGTTACAGTTTAGTAATAACTTATATTGTAGTGTATGTTGTGTTTCATTCGCTTAGTGCTAGATGTAGGGATTTTAAATTCTAGGCTTATAGAATTTTTGTAGTGCGCGTATTTTTAGTGGATTTGTATTTGTATAAGTGTGTTAGTTAATTTTTAAGTGTGATTTGTTAACCTAAATTATCCGATATGCGCTTCCTGAGGAGACGTCTGGCGTGGTTGTTTGGATGAGCAGCAACCTTGTCCAAGTATTTCGCTGCCTGATTGTTGATTGTGTCGCCAGTCAGGGGGACGCCACACTCTCTCTCTCGATGTCTCGAGTGCGAATGAACCACTCAGTTTTGGTGATCCGTCTAAGGATTTTGGCCTGGAAGACCCTGATTTTGTTCAGGTGGGTCTTCGTGGCGATGCCATATTGGTGCCAGGATGACCTTGTAAATGAGGATCTTATTCCTAAGCGAGAGTTTGTTATTGTAAATTCTGGGAATAAACAAGAGTAAGAAACAAAGGACCAATGTGGCTACCTTAAGGGACACCAGAAGTGACTAAGAAAGGCTATGAAGGATTAGACCAGAGTCTGGCACGTTCTCATCCAATGTGCATACAACGCCGCTGTGCTGCAGCGACATCGACACACCGACAGTATATGAGCTTATACTGCTCTCTTTTGCAACAACAAAGAAGTGCTAAATGAGCGCACTCTCGCGTGGCTAAACACACACACCCAACGATGAAATGTGCATGTGTGTTTTGCCGGCCTCGTATTAAACCAACATAATTTTCGGAAATTAAGAAAAATCAAGATAAAATAACTTTTAAATATCCACTCTTTTGTTTCACACGAACTACTTTATTGTTTTAATATTACAAAGCCTTTATTCGTAGTTCGAAACGAATCCAAACGGATCATTTTGGGTTTGAAACATTTTCAAGTTCACAAATTTTGTACAGGTGATTCGGATTAAGATTCCACACCACAAAATGAGAAAAGTTAAAATTCCGGTTGTAGACCCAGTTTAAAAATCCTTTGAATGCAGTTGACATTTCAACTGATTTTTTTATATGTTTTGATCGGCGTTAGTCGAATCTGAAAGATTTATAGTGGCGTGAGAACATTTTTTGTTAAATGCTTTCAAATTTATCCCAATTCCCAAGGCCGATTGTGGCCGGAACCCTTTATTTCCATACGTATCTCCTACAACATCAGGCAGCCTCTCACCTGCTGCCGATGATACTCGAAAGTTCTACTGTGCTGCTGATGCTGCTGCCTCCCCCAAGTGGCGGTAAATGTTGCTGATGACAGCAATAATATCAACAGCAGCAGCAACTGTCTAGCAGGCGTCCATTTACCTCTTTCTTCTGTTATTTATTTGCAGTCACTCGCATGTGTCATCATCAGCGACTGAGATGATGATGAAGCACAAAATATGCCCAGGCGCAGTCGAAACTAAACTGACTGTCGGTCGTCTGGCGGTTTGTCCGTCCGTCTCCCTGACTGCAACCAAAACAAAAAAAAAGAAATTAAACTAAAAAAAAAAATCGCAACCAGCAGACAAATGAGGACGACAGCGGTGACATGATAGCCTGTGAACGTCTGCTGCGCGTTGGTCGACGCTGCCGTTAACGTCGGCCTCTCTGCCGCTGCGGCGGCGGATGTTGATGTTGCAGACGCCGGTGTTGGCTGCTTGCTGCTGCATGCGTTGCATTTTTACGCCACTTTTTATTCCCAGCTATATTTAAATACGCTGCGGGTTGCACTGTCGAGCCGTAGCACTTCATTTGCTTCACAACTCATTCATGTTTTGTGTGGAGCCTACGCCGCAGCCACAGCCACTGCCAGACTGTCTGACTGAGCGTCAGCTCTAAGCCGAGGTAAACACTCCTCCTCCGCTGGCTGTCGCTTGTCTCGCTTTGACTCATGTGGCTGACTGGCTGCCTCACCTACTTTCTGCACTTAGGCAGTGCCGGCTTCAGCTTCGGGGTGGCTATGGCAAAAAAACCTCCCCAGCTGTGCAGCTCCCTCGCGGCCTGCGTCCTGGGTATCGCTTACAACAAACACTTGCAACGTTTGCAAAAGCTTCTGCTCTGCCGCTCCCGTTCCCGTTCCCGCTCCTGCTCGGGAGGCAGAGGCAGAGCAACGTTAACGTTAACGGTGCGGCCTTCCTCGAGAAGTTCGTCGAGTTCTCTTCTCGGCAATGGGCTGCATTGCTGCCATCCGCCAGCCCGGCGCACAGTACGTTCGCGTGCTTTGCATACTTTGGTTGCATTTTTTCTGTTGCTGCCGTTTCGCGCACGCTTTCCTTAACCAGGCCGAAATAGAACGTGCGAGTGGCCTCAGCCTACAGTTTTTTCGAGGCTTCGGTTTTTTGTTGTCTCTGCAATCAACGCGTAAACCTGAAATCCCACGAGCAAAGTGCAGCGCTTCCTTTTTTCGTTGCCTGTTTGCCAAACGCGTAATTTGCTTGCCATTTTGCGGCGCGCAGCTTCCGCCTTTTTTCGTCCATTTTCGCGCCACTTTGGGGCCCGCCATTGTTGTGGACAAAGTGAGCCGAGGCTAAGCCGGTTCAATACCATAAATCAAATGGCATAATTGTGCGTGTGTGACCATCGTCCATTTGCGTGCGAGGGGCTTTCGTTTCTGGACCGGAGGCTGAGCAGCCATTCCCCAAACCATTGGGTTGGAGGTCAGATTAGTGGCTAGCCATGCAATAATTATGTCCTTATAGACACCATCGAACAAAACGACAACTTAACTTAATGAAGTGCCAGAACAATTTTGTATAACGATTTGCATACTACACAACAGCGTTTTTTTCGCGTATTGTGTACAAGGATTAGGACAAACCACATAAGGTGGGGGACTAATTGCAAGAAAGACATTTCCATTTGGCTGCGACTTCAAAAAGAAAGTGTAAGTATGCAAAAGTAACCAAAATAACCAAATACTTTTACATTGAATAGCGCTGTTTTTTTAAATTTAAAGATCCTAAAAATTTGCTTGTTAAAGCTGCCTTTACGCTTGTCATATATCTCTAATTAATCGGTTGACAAACTTCTTTAAAGAGAAATTTATTAACTAGCTTAAACACTAAGGGCCGACTTCTGTTCTCCCAGATAGCTGCTATGTGTCAGATAGTCATAAATATAACAAATGATAAACAAATAAAGTATACTCAGTATTAAATGTACAACGAGCCTAAAAGTTCATACAGCCAGATTCCATAGCTAAGCTTTATTAACTACCAATTTTGATGAACTAACGGAGCAAATTTCATCAATAGTCTCTAAATTTTAACTCAGATCTTTAACTTTCAGACCATATCGTTTATAAGTTCCTCATTGCTATCATTTTTCGCTAATGATAAACAAAGAAAGCACTTTTAAGCAAGAAATGTCAAAACGGTAAGTTCGTACAGCCAGTCAACCTTACGAGCTTTTTGATGATTCACGGATCAAATTTGCTTACACAGTCTCTGAAGAGTTTAACTCAGACTTAACGGACCATTTTTCCACCTTTCGTACAGACCCATTTCTCTCCTGGATTTTGCCGGATAGATGCTAGAAAGGATCATAGTCAGAATATACGGCACCAACAGCTATTGGCTCTGGTGGATGGGAGCTAGCTTTTTTATAAAGTGCTAATATGGCCACCAACATTAACTTTCAACCACTAACCATCCTGCATGAAGAGAGCTTTTTTCTGTTCGTTTCAGTTTCTTGTTAGATTTCGACTGTGATTCCTAGAAATACTTACTCTTGTACGAAATGTCCTAGTTTGATCTTTAGTCGAAAAACCAGTAGGATCTTTAGTCCGATAATAATAGTCTCGTATGCAGCACCGTTTAATCGAATTAGAAAAGAAAAGAATTCGGGCAGCAAACCGGCTATAAACCGATCCGGACTCAACCCATTATTCCGACTTTTTAAAAATGAGAACCGAACCTTTAACCAATCCAAAGCTGAGAATATTGCTGAATCTGAACTTTTGCCGACCCATTAATTATTCCCTTGGAGAGATTTTATTAAAATTTTCTGCACTCAGAGAAAGAAAAGAGAATTTCACTCTTGAATCAAGAGCATTCGTTCTTTAAAGGACGGTAAGAGTAAAAGTTCTTCATACAAGAGCGAAATTCTTGATCCCAGACATTCTTGATCCCGGCAGTCTTGAGTACATGAGCTAAGTACGAATAATTTCTAAAAATAAAGAGTAAAAAAACTAATTCAACGGGGTGGGGGTTGGGTGTGAGTGACACGACGGAGACCCTGGGACCCCCGACCGACCGACGTGTTGTTTGTTTCGCACGCCACTCACCATATAAGTGAGGCATATATAATGTTTTAAGGGTATATAAACTTGGCAAAGGTATATAAACTTTGGTCGAGCCGATATAGACTTGTCCGTCTGTCCGTCCGTCCGTCTGTCCGTCTGTCCGTCTGGTATGAACACCTAGATCTCAGAGATGGTAAGAGATAGAGGTGTGTCATGTATGGGACCAGTAGCGTACGCAGGATTTTTTCAGGGGGGGTGGTTTTCAGAACAAAAATTTTAGTATAGTAGTATATTCGCATATAAAAATTCCCCTCAAGGGGGGGTTTAACCCCCAAAACCTCCCCTGCGTACGCCACTGTATGGGACAAATGCTTCTTTTATCTGCACGCAGATCAAGTTTGTTTCAAATTTTGGCCACGCCCCCTCCCGCCCCCGCAATTTGGAAAAAAGTTATCTCCTACAGTTTTAAAGATAGAGGACTCGTACCTTCTAGAGATAGTTAGTAATTAGCAAAATGAATCGATTTGCCGAAATGATAAAGATCGGATGAACGGTTCTCAAGTTATGAGCAAAAAAGTGAACCACAGCCCGCCCGCTACCACCCCTCCCACCCTAAAAAAATGTTGCATACTTTTTGGATGGTCACACTAAGGAACGCAGGAACACTGTTAAACATGTTTTTTCATGAGTAACGGGTATATCGAAGTCGGTAAGAGCCGACTTTAACTTACGCTCTCGTTTTTGTTCGTTTCAACAAAATGAAAGACAATCTGATAAAATCTAGCAAATTTGATTGATATCTTAAAAATGTAAAGAACTTAAAGGTATTTCGAACACAATTATCTTAGGTACAGAAATTTCGTACATTAATTGAATTTCTATTCAATGTTTCGAACCTAAACCTTTTCACAGATACCTCAAACCTTAAATTTTCGAACATTAACCTTTGGTCAATTCGGTTGGAATCGTAGCTCCGAGAAAATATATTGGGCTAGCAGCTGTAAAAAGAACAAGTTTGCTTAAAGTCATCCTTATTTACTTTATACGTTCACATTGCACTCATAATATATTTAATAAACATTAAATTCCAAGTGTCCAAGATTTATTGACGAACTCTGGAGTGCCATCCTATATGCATTCTGGACCTCACTAAGGCTCGTGCAAGCCTGAGATGAATCCATATTTTCCAATATTTCATATGAGAAAAACTCGTTAGCATCTTGAATGCTGGAGAGTCACCTACCTAGCAGCATATGTTATTAACACTTTAAGGACCCTGGGAAAAAGCAGACGTAGCAGGGCCATTCTAAGGCGCACCGCGGTTATTCATGTTGTAAATGTAAAATTGGCTATAGAACTCCTCCAATGGGGCCAAGCCAAGCTTCTACAAATATCTTGGCGTGTGTGCTTTAAATTTTTGCACAATTACCAAATGATTGCCCAATTGTTTTCTTTTTAAATTTGTTTCGAGATTTTCAATCGTTTGAAAAACAGCAAATTTATGAGAGTTTAAGTGGAGGCAACTTTTGGAAATGTCGATAAAAGCGTTCATCGATAATATTTTGATAGCACGTCGATAGAGTAATAGCGGGCCAATTTACTTTAAAAACTATTTGGTTTGGTCCCATGGAGGAAAAACGACTATAATTTTTTTTGAGCAGTGTGATAGGAATGGGGCAGTTTTTGTATGCTTATTCTGCTATGCCCTTTGTATCTAATCTGAGTAAAAACATCAAAGATAAATAGATTCTGCTTACAAAAAAGTCTGTTGCTCTTTACCAATAGAGATTTGCTTAAAAATTTTTTAAGTTGTTTGACTAATAATTTAAGAAAGACAGCATGAACAATTCATCCACATTAGCTCTCCAATAAGCTATTGGGTTCAAGTCGATATTTTTAATATATTCCAAGACTGACACCTCATAGTGCAGCATTCATACGATGTAAGATAAGTACTTAAATGCGATTTTAGGTTGTATTACCAGTTGTTTTATCAGGCTTGAAAAGTAATATTTTTTCAGATATATCGTGTATAAGAATATTTATAATCGGCTATATAGGCATGCAAAATATCATATCGGAATAACGTCCAACATAAATATCGATTTATCGATAAATTTTTTAAAACCCTAGCTGGAACTCACACAGGAGAGGATTCGCAGAGAACCTGAGTGAAAAACGCCAACAACGCCTCTTCTGCAGCTGTCCTCGTTTCGAATCTCTAGCATTGGGCGTCTTATTGTAAAGCGCAGAAACAGCCACAGCAGCATTGTGGTGTGGCGTATGTAACTAGAATTAATATAGAAGTTCGAGACTCATATCGGAATCCATTAATTTTTGTTCCAAACGACTTTTGGGAAAGTGTCTTCTTTAGCACCTTATTAAGTACTGATGTGTTGGCACTAAATTAATATTCTGAGAATTAAATTAACACTCAAAAAGTATAATTTGATAATGTCAAGGGATATTTTGAAACAAAAAGAAAATAAACTGGTTTTGGTTTCCAATTTGAGACAAGGCGACTCAAATTGATATTGATACAAATTTTGTTGGGTGTATACTTTCATTTTTGCAAGTGTGCGATAGAAATTAAAAAATATTACTATATTTAAAAAACGAAAACAGGCCTTCATAAAATGTATAATTAAATACGAATCAACCTTTGAACCGAACCAAAAACGTGGATCAGTTAGCCAAAAAACAATGAATAAACCAAACCGTCTGTTTAGAACCAGTGTGAACCGCTAGAAGCAACTTGAACCGGCTAAAACGCTGATTCTATGTCTATAAACGATATATTATATATATCAAACAAAATAAATATCGAACTGATCGAATCTATTGATGAGTAAACAATTTGCTCATAAATTACACAAGTTTAAAAAAAAAAGGCACAAAATTTGTTTTAATGTGGGCAGCATTGAATAACGTTACAGAAAAACCAATCACGATGTTTTGATTTGGCTGATAAGGTACAAAATTTTGGGATTTCAATATTGAAATGTGGTTATTTTTTGATAAAAATCGATTTTTTCCCAAGTTTAAATAATTCTGAAAATGTTCTGCTAATATTAAAAATCTTAGAAAAAAATAGTTGGTAGTGCTTTGTTTCTTCTTATTTTTACATATTTTCAGATTTTCGATATCATCGCGCCTTTAAAAGTTATAGCCCAAAAACTAAATTTTCGACTTTTTTTTTGCATAACATTTACCATGAAAATTTCTTGTAGCTTGAAAATAACAATGTTGTTATTGTGAAACCATTGAGTGGATATTAAAAAGTTATTTCAGTTCGATTTTTGTTTATTTTAAGACATTTTAAGGTTTTATATTGATAAAAATATGGAAAAAAATTACAAAATTTTTTATAGTTTTCGGGCTATAACTTTTAAAGGCGCGATGATATCGGAAAACTGAAAATATGCAAAATAAGAAGAAACAAAGGACTACCAACAATTTTTTTTACAAGATTTTTCAGAATTATTTAATCTTGGAAAAAAATCGATTTTATCAAAAAACGAGAGCGTAAGTTAAAGTCGGCTCTAACCGACTTCGATATACCCGTTACTCATGAAAAAACATTTTTAACAGTGTTCCCGCGTTCCTAAGTGTGACCATCCAAAAGTATGCAACATTTTTTTTGCGGGGTGGGCTTTGGTTCACTTTTTTGCTTATAACTTGAGAACCGTTCATCCGATCTTTATCATTTCTTCGGCAAATTGATTCATTTTGCTAATTACTAACTATCTCTAGAAGGTACGAATCCTCTATCTTTAAAACTGTAGGAGATATAACTTTTTCCCAAATTGCTGGGGCGGGAGGGGCGTGGCCAAAATTTGAAACAAACTTGATCTGCGTGCAGATAAAAGAAGCATTTGTCCCATACATGTCAAACCTCTATCTCTTACCATCTCTGAGATCTAGGTGTTCATACAGACCGACGGAGACGGACGGACGGACGGACGGACGGACGGACGGACGGACGGACGGACGGACAGACGGACAAGGCTAAATCGACTCGGCTGTTGATGCTGATCAAGAATATATATACTTTATATGGTCGGAAATGATTCCTTCTGCCTGTTACATACATTTGCACGACTTTAGTATACCCTTTTACTCTACGAGTAACGGGTATATAACCAATTTTCCATTTTTATACCCGTTACTCGTAGAGAAAAAGGGTATACTAAAGTCGTGCAAATGTATGTAACAGGCAGAAGGAATCATTTCCGACCATATAAAGTATATATATTCTTGATCAGCATCAACAGCCGAGTCGATTTAGCCTTGTGTCCGTCTGTCCGTCCGTCCGTCCGTCCGTCCGTCTGTATGAACACCTAGATCTCAGAGATGGTAAGAGATAGAGGTTTGACATGTATGGGACAAATGCTTCTTTTATCTGCACGCAGATCAAGTTTGTTTTAAATTTTGGCCACGCCCCTCCCGCCCCCGCAATTTGGAAAAAACGTTATATCTCCACAGTTTTAAAGATAGAGGATTCGTACTTTCTAGAGATAGTTAGTAATTAGCAAAATGAATCGATTTGCCGAAGAAATGATAAAGATCGGATGAACGGTTCTCAAGTTATAAGCAAAAAAGTGAACCAAGCCCTCCCCGCTACCAACCTTAAAAAAATGTTGCATACTTTTGGATGGTCACACTAAGGAACGCGGAAACACTGTTAAACATGTTTTTTCATGAGTAACGGGTATATCGTAAGTTTTTTATACCCTTGCAAAGGGTATTATAATTTTGCCCAGAAGTTTGCAACGCATAGAAATATTCATTTCCGACCCTATAAACTATATATATTCTTGATCAGGGTGACGAGCTGAGTCGATTGAGCTTTGTCCGTCCGTCTGTCCGTCTGTCTGTCTGTTTCTACGCAAACTAGTCTCTCAGTTTTAAAGCTATCGAGCTGAAACTTTGCACAGAGTCTTCTTTTTACTGCACACTGCTAATATGTCGGAACCGGCCGGATCGGATGACTATATCTTATAGCTGCCATAGGAACTATCGGTCGAAAAGTGGGTTTTTGTGAGAAAAACTTTTTTGTTTTTAAAGCTATCGTCTCCCACTTCAGCGATTATTAATATTATACGCTTTTACACAGATTTGGAAGTTTTTCTCAAAATCGGATGACTATATCTTATAGCTGCCATAGGAACTATCGGTCGAAAAGTGGGTTTTTATGAGAAAATTTTTTTTGTTTTTAATGTTAACGTGTCTCACTTCAGCGTTTATTAATATTATACGCTTTCTCATAGATTTGGAAGTTTTTCTCAAAATCGGATGACTATATCTTATAGCTGCCATAGGAACTATCGGTCGAAAAGTGGGTTTTTATGAGAAAATTTTTTTGTTTTTAATGTTAACGTGTCTCACTTCAGCGATTATTAATATTATACGCTTTTACACAGATTTGGAAGTTTTTCTCAAAATCGGATGACTATATCTTATAGCTGCCATAGGAACTATCGGTCGAAAAGTGGGTTTTTATGAGAAAATTTTTTTTGTTTTTAATGTTAACGTGTCTCACTTCAGCGATTATTAATATTATACGCTTTTACACAGATTTGACAGTTTATGTCAAAATCGGATGACTATATCTTATAGCTGCCATAGGAACTATCGGTCGAAAAGTGGGTTTTTATGAGAAAAATTTTTTTGTTGTTAATGTTAACGTGTCTCACTTCAGCGTTTATTAATATTATACGCTTTCTCATAGATTTGGAAGTTTTTCTCAAAATCGGATGACTATATCTTATAGCTGCCATTGGAACTATCGGTCGAAAAGTGGGTCTTTGTGAGAAAAATTTTTTTGTTGTTAATGTTAACGTGTCTCACTTCAGCAATTATTAATATTATGCGCTTTTACAAAGATTTGGAAGTTTTGGTCAAAATCGGATGACTATATTCTTTAGCTGTCATAGGAACTATCGGTCGAAAAGTGGGTTTTATTTAGAAAAATAATTTGTTTTAATGCTGGCGTTCTTAAACTCTGATGTATTAAAACATTTGCAAGGGTATAAAAACTTCGGCAAAGACGAAGTTAGCTTGGCCTGGCTGTCGCTGCATGCAATTTTGTTGCCAACCTTGAGTGCTCGTCTACCAGTTGCTGAGCGCCTGTTATCCAACTGCCAAGGCTGCAAGGGCATTTCAATGATTCTGTTTTCTAAACTTGCCGCTTTTTATTTTAAATTTGTATTTCGCTCGCTGTGTCAACATGGCATTCAACCAGTCAGTTGGGGATCCAGGCTCCAGTTCTCCCCCAGTTTGTGCATTGTGCGCCTTTTTGTGTGCATTGTTGGTTGGCCCAGCGCAGATGCCGTTGCAGTTAATTGAAAATACTAAATTTCCACAGTCTAGACGGCAAATTATATGACAATTGTTAGAGCGCATGTTTGGCTTTCATATTAAAATTAATTACTTGGGTTGGTTTTTTATTTCTTTTATTTTTGCATAAAAATGGAAGCGAAAACTTTTAGATATGATAAACATTAGAACACAAAAATGGGGATTGCTAAACTGTTTATAAAGGGTGATTTTTTAAGCGTTTGTTTTGGAAAATTGAGAAAAAAAAACAGAAAATTTACAATAGTGAATAAAATATTTAGTTGAAGCGATTCATCAATGGCTGGCAATTACCTTTAAAGGGTACGTAGGGTACTATTTATATTTAAAAAACTTTGATTTTAAAAATATAAATAAGAAATTAAAAAAAAAACTTAAAATTTAAATAAAAATTCAAATTAGGAATTACTTGTAAATGTTTATACCCGATACTCGTAGAGTAAAAAGGGTAAACTAAAGTCGTGCAAATGTATGTAACAGGCAGAAGGAATCATTTTGACCATATAAAAAATATATATTCTTGATCAGCATCAACAGCCGAGTCGATTTAGCCCTATCCGACCGTCCGTCCGCCTGTCTGTCTGTGTGAACGCGTAGATTTCAGAGACTAATCTCTGGCGCAATACTATAGCCGCAGTGGAGGTGGAAAAACTTTGCGATTACCGTTTGAAAGAGCGTTAAAAATGAGAGAAAATAAATGAAAAGCATCAACACTCTTAGTGCAAAAATTCACCGTTTCGTTCCATTTTCGATTTGTGAGCGGTGCATAACAATAGCCGCACAATTTAATTTCTTATTCAGTGTTTGCTGGCGGGAATTTTTTTGGCGTACACTTGGTTGAGTAACTATTTCTAATAAAATTGTAAATATGCCAATTGGGCAGATGTCTGATGTCAGATGTCGAGAAAGGATCAATTTCGGCGCTCAAAAGTGAGAATAGCTCATTTCGTGAAATTGTCCAATGAATTGGTCGTTCCGACAAAGTTAAGCGAAATTTTTCTACAAACCGAACAGAATATGGAAAAAGAAAACGGAGGACCTAAGCCGAAGATAAGTCAGCGTGACTAGCGCTGATTAGTGAGTGCTGCAAGTAGTTCATTAAAGACCGCTAATGCGTTAGCGGCTGAATGTGGCCTAAAAGTGTCTGAAAACATAGTGCGACAAAAATTGAAGATGGCTGCAAGGTTACTGGATCGCCATAAAGAAGCCCGGATGACATTCGCCAAAAAGAACATGGGAACTGACTGGACAAAAATAATAAGATTCTATAGAGCAATGCAAATATTAATTTATCTTTTTAGATCATTTTCTCTGATGAGAAAAAGTTTAATTTGGACGGTCCTGATGGGTTTTCGCACTTTTGAAGGGATTTGAGGAAGGAACTTACTTACGTACTTATTAAAAATGGGTAAAAGGGGATCATGAAGTTGTGCAAATGTATGTAACAGGGAGAAGGAAACAGTTCCGACCATATAAAGTATATATATTCTTGATCAGGCATCAACAGCCGAGTCGATTTAGGAATGTCCGTCTGTCCGTCCGTCCGTCTGTCCGTCTGTCTGTATGAACGCGTCGATCTCAGAGATGGTAAAAGATAGAGGTTTGACATGTATGGGACAAATGCTTCTTTTATCTGCACGCAGATCACGTTTGTTTCAAATTTTGGCCACGCCCCCTCCCGCCCCCGCAATTTGGAAAAAACGTTATATCTCCCACAGTTTTGAAGATTTGAAGTACGAATCGTCCTTTCTAGAGATAGTTAGTAATTGGCAAAATGAATCGATTTGCCGAATAAATGATAAAAATCGTATGAACGGTTCAGAAGTTATGAGCAAAAAAGGGAACCAAGCCCCCCGCTAAAAAATTGTTGCATACTTTTCGGATGTCCACCCCTAAGGAACGCAGGAGCACTGTTAAAAATGTTTTTCATGAGTAACGGGTTTATCGAAGTCGGTTAGAGCCGACTTAAACTTACGCTCTCGTTGTCAATTGTACAGGGTATATTGAAGTCGGGCTACTCGACTGCAACGGTCTTACTTGTTTAAGATAAATTTTGGAGGAGGATCATTGATAGTTTGGGCTGCGTTCTGTGAGTGTGGATGCTTGGAGCTGGCGTTTCCAAGCACTTATATCAACTCAAGGGAGTACGAGGAAAATTTGGAAATAAATTTGTTGCCTTTTCTTTGCGGTCGAAGGCGTCCAAAGTTTATTTTCAAACAGGACAACGCATCAATACACGGCTGGAAGGCAATAATGTTCGGTTTTTAGAGTTGCCCGCGTGCTCCACGGACATGAATCCGATGGAGAACCTGTGGGCGCTGCTGATTCGAAGGATTTTTGATCAAAGCACTAAGTACAATAGTACTAAGGACAACAAATTGGCAAAAATTAAGGAAGAACTTTCCCTTAGTGATTAAAAAAACCTCGTAGACAGTATGCCGAATAGGATCTATGAGTAAATTAGTGTTAAAGGAGGTTACTCATTATTACAGTGTATAAAAATATATTAATTAGTAAACATTTTTCTATGGTTTATTTAATTTAGTGAAGTGCGGCTATAGTTATGCACCACTCACAAATCGAAAATGAAACGTAACGGTTAATTTTTGCACTGAGAGTGTTGATGTTTTCAATTTATTTTCTCTTATAAAAACGCTCTTTCAAATGGTAGTCGCAAAGTTTTTATACCTCTACTTTTTCGATGTGTACTCCAGAGTTTATAAGAGATAGAGACACAAATGCAGATTTGTAAGCCCCGTTCCCCTTAAACAGCAAAAGAAATGTCAAAGCCAAGATTTTTAAGATACGTTCTTGTGGCTTTATATATATAAGGTTGTCAAAAGACTTGCGGTATTTTTATTGAATTTTCAATTGTTCATAAAATTGGTTATAATAATGCGATTTAAGTCAAATATGCGCCGTTTTGTTCGATGACGAGTTCCCAACGAGATGCCAACTTCATAATGCCCCTCTTATAGAAGCTCGCT
Source organism: Lordiphosa stackelbergi (assembly GCA_018904235.1). NCBI lineage: Eukaryota > Metazoa > Arthropoda > Insecta > Diptera > Drosophilidae > Lordiphosa > Lordiphosa stackelbergi. The sequence continues at coordinate 38,869 of JAEIFU010002120.1, forward strand.
TCCCTATTGGCAAAAAACTCGGAGAGCCAATTTTCACAGGACTCTCTTGTGGCCAACTTCCGACTACCAAGCTCGTTCGCCATGGACGAAATAGGTGGTAATCACTTGGTGCGAGATCCGGACTATACGGTGGATTAAAAAGAACCTCCCATCCGAGCTCCCGGAGCTTCTGGCGCGTCACCAAAGATGTGTGTGGCCTGGCGTTGTCCTGTTGGAAGACAATTCGGCCTCTGTTGATCAAAGATGGCCTCTTCTGCATGAGTGCTGCATTCAAGCGGTCCAGTTGTTGGCAGTACAGGTTTGAATTGAGCGTTTGGCCACAGGGGAGCAGCTCATAGTGGATGATTCCCTGCCAATCCCACCAAACACACAGAAGAACCTTCCTGGCCGTCAATCCAGGCTTGGCCACCGCCTGGGCAGCTTCACCGCTTTTCGACCACGACCGTTTGCGCTTCACGTTGTCGTAAGTGACCCACTTTTCATCGCCAGTCACCATCCGCTTCAAAAACGGGTCGATTTTGTTGCGATTCAGAAGCGATTCGCATGCATCCATACGGGCAAAAATGTTTTTTTTGCGTCAAGTCGTGTGGCACCCATACATCGAGCTTCTTTTTGAATCCAAGCTTCTTCAAATGGTTTATAACGGTTTGATGACTCATGCCCAGCTCTTGGCCGATGCTCCGGCTGCTACTATGCCGGTCTCTTTCGATCAATTCAGCGATTTTATCGCAATTTTCGACGACAGGCCTTCCGGACCCTGGCGCATCTTCGATCACCTTTGCACCAGAACGAAAACGTTGAAACCATCGTTATGCGGTGGAAATGGAAACTGTATCGGGTCCATAAACTGCACAAATTTTATTGGCAGCATGAGATGCATTTTTGCCTTTATCGTATTTTCTCATTATTTTGCTCCATGTTTGCGACGCTATAACTCACGAACGACTAAAAACAAACAACAATAAATCAAACACGTGTTAGCGCGTGAAAAGAGCTTTCCAAAAAGCTCTAGCGTGAACCGATGCGACGAATACAACCAGAACTACGCGCTTGCAAAGACAAGCTTGCGGAAATACCGCAATATGACAACCTCCTATATATATTCTTGATCAGCATCAACATCCGAGTCCGACCGTCCGTCCGTCCGTCCGTCTGTCTATCTGTATGAACGCGTAGATCTCAGAGACTATAAGAGATAGAGACACAAATGCATGGATGGGTGTATACCGTACCCAGATCAAATTTGTTTCAGATTTGTAAGCCCCCTCCCCCTTAAACCTCAAAAGAAATGTCAGAGCCACAATTTTTAAGATACGACCTTGTGACTTTATATATATTATCATAGGTCCTTAATCTATCTATTCTGGAAAACACAATAAGATCCGAGTAAAACACAAAGGTTATACACAAAACAATTTTGCTTATGGGAGCGGGTGGGGGGAATATATCATCGTCAACAAAACATTCTCGCTTTGCGTACTGCTGTCAGCTAGGGCGTGTGTGTGTGCTTGTGTACGAATGAATGCTTGAGTATGTAATATGTGACACTAGGAAGATCATTTTTTGTCGCGTGGTGTCAAATCCACTTGGGGGTGCCAGGCGTTTGTAAGCGAACACGAACGCGAACGGTATTTATGGTTATTTATGACAATGTAATAAACTCCAAATTCATAAAATTATGAAAAGCCGTTACTATGTAACTGGTTCAACGGGAAAGGTTGAACTTTTTCAGGCAACGATGGGACTGCAAAATTTACAGAGTATAAAAATTAAGTGTTATTCCATTAATAAAAAACTCTCTAACCACTCTTGCTGTGAGTTAGACCATAGCTCAGCCAATTAATTCGTCAAAGGTTGTTTCAGTCGGATTTGGTCATAATTTGTAATTGAATTTATAATTTCTTGATTTAACTTAATTATGTTAACTATGAATAAATAAGGAAATAATTGAGCAAAAAGACTTGTTTCAACTAAACAGTTTTGTTATGTTTCAGCTGAAAACTTATTCTGTCCAGACATCCTTTGTGCAAATGAAAATGCGTTGCAAATTTATGGAATTTCACACCTTATCGGCATTGGTTAACCCTTAAATCGCAAATCACTAGCTGCACATAATCATCGCTTTAATTGCATATATGGAATAAAGCGCAGGAAATCTCATAAGCTTAAGGGCAGCGACAAAGCAGGAAATTGTATAAAATTTGCACAATAATTACAAACGGAAATCGTGCGAGCTTAAAACACCTTTGATTATTCCCTCTCATTTGCTCGCACACACACACACACAAAGAGAGACACGCACGTACGCACAAACAATTATTTAGCACTTGATAAACAATGAAATTGAAAATTTAAGACTCTTATCGGAGTCAGTTTGTGGTAAATGCAAATTTCGACTTCAAATGCACGTAATCATCACACTGAGCGCCTGCACTATGTTCATTTTGATATACACTTCGATGGAAGATACAGATTTGTATGTATGTGAGCCATGTACACGTGCATATGATGCATTTGCCACTATGACACATTCATTAACTGGCCTTTTTGGCCAGCATCTTGGCCGGATTGGAATAAACTTTGCCCAGAACGGCTGCGTATGCAAAACATCCTCAAAATTGACTTTACTGATTTTGCCTCCTGCATTTTATTATGTGTTTATTATGCTAACAATGTGCCAAAAGTTGGGAAAAATATTTGCAGTTGCCCAAAATCAGCAACATCAGTTAGTGGCGTAGTTTGGCATGTGAAATCAAGTTTGCATTCTGAAATGTAATGTTAAATACCAGAAATAATTTAAAGATTTTATTAAGTAAATAAACATTACATTTACATTTGTTTGTGTAGTTTTTTATTGGGCCATTTTAGTTGTTTTCTGTGAGTTTTAGCTTTTTTGCGGGTTTGCCTAGGGCGCTTTGGTTTAATCAAAAAAAAAAGCCATTTATTTTATTGCGATTATCCTCCAACGCGTTCCAACGTCATTTTGCGCCTTTTCCATTAAAAAACAGGTGAGAAAGTCGGTCAAGCCCGACTATAACATACTCTGTACCTCTTTCTCTCTCTCTCCTCTCTCTCTAAGATTGTGCGGCTTTGGTTGTGAAAGGGTGGGTGGTGGGTGGCGGGGAGTGATTCACTTATTTGCTCATAACTCGAGAACCGCTCATCCGATCTTTATTATTTCTTTAGCAAATCGATACGTATTGCTAATGACTAACTATCTCTAGAAGGTACAAATCCTCTATCCACAAAACTGTGGGAGATATGACGTTTTTTCAAAATTGCGGGGGCGGGAGGGGCGTGGCAAAAATTAAAAATAAACTTGATCTGCCTGCAAGTATAAGAAGCATTTGTCCCATACATGTCAAACCTCTATCTCTTACCATCTCTGAGATCTGTTTGTTCATACGGACAGACGGTCAGACGGACAGACGGACGGATCGACTGGTCTGTTGATGCTGATCAAAAATATATATACTTTATAGCAGCGATGGCCCTTGGAGGCATCCCGGGGCCGAAAACATTTCGCTATTCATGTACGACCCGGGCGCTTGCCGAGCAGCAGAGCGCAGTCATTCGCTCGACAAGTTAGCTTGGTCGAAGCAGATTCACGGGCTTTATTTTCGCACACTTATACACTCGCACTTTTTTGGCCTCACTCGCTGGCCATCGCTGCTTTTTACTTACTTACTTTGCACAAACTTAATATACTCTATGTACCTTCGATACAGAGTATAAAAATAGGTTTTACACATATTTGACGCCTTCGAAATCACCTCTCATATCGTGACTATCGGGTAACTATCTGACTTTAGATGCCAATTACGGCACTTTCTGCGTTAGGATCGTTTCGTGCACCTGTTACGGCCACCTTGGTTAAAGAATTCATAGATCGCTGAATCAGTTTTGCCCGTATGGTCTGAAAATTTGTGAATCCGGAAAAGTTGTGGAATTATTTGTTTTAATATTAAAATTTGCGTTTCAAAGTCAAACCGAATGTTGTCCTATGTTATAAAATGACTGATAAAATGCACCATAAAACAAATCACACGATTAAAAAATTTCAATTAAACATTAAATTAACTAATAGAAAATGGGAAATATTTTTCGAGAGAGATGCAACCCTGCCTGAGTGGATATCAACTAACTAGATTTTCAAATAAGAAAATTAAATCTCTTGAAGTTCTGTAACGTCGAAGGATTTGTCGAACGATTTGCAAACCCAGCGAGATCAAAATCTCTTGAGATTTTCAGGATTGATTTAAAATCAAAGTTCTGGAAGTTTTTCTGATTTTAGAATTTGCCTTCTCACTTCGAAGAAAGAAAGAAGTTGCAGTTTTGCAAATTAACTTTCTTATACAAATCGTCCGATGAAGATTGCATATAAAACTATCATTGAAGTCCGCATAGGAGACCCCTTCAAATCCAAACTCAATGGCACATTAGTTAAGCAAAGATACGTGCACAGACAAAACAAGATCAGTATCAATTTGATATGAACTAATTAACCAGACATTTTGTCAAATATCATATTATTCATATCATTTCTAAGCAATAATATTTCATTTTAATAATATTAATTTGTCAAACGATATTAGAAAAGATTAAACGCAGATATTTTTTTTATCGAAACTCTCACAATGGGAAAGGAATGTGTAGAAAATGCAAAAATGAAAGAAACAAATGGAGTTCAAATCGAAACTTCAAGCAACGTAAAGAATGTATAAGTGGCTCACAGCCTAGAGAGGTCAAGAAATTATAAATTCGTGCTTTTTCTGTTTCTATAAAACTAACTAAAGCTAAAACCAAACTTAAGTACAGGATTGCCCATATTCGACGGATCCATGTTTTTTTTTTAAAAATCAAAGAAAAAAATAAAAATTTGGCGGTTGGCAATCTTAATCATTTAATTTGTTCCAAGTAGATTTGTTTACATCAATTTTTGAATATGATATCTCTCAAATGGCCGCCTCTGGCGTTGATGGCGTATTGTGCCCTTTTTGCAGCATTTTCCATCGATTTCGCCAACATTTCGGCCGGAATAGCGGCTATTTCTTCACGAATGTTGTCCTTGAGCCTTCTACGGTCCTTGGCTTGTTAACGTAAACCTTTGACTTCAAATATCCCCACAAGAAGAAGTCAGGCGGCGTCAAATCGGGCGAACGCGGTGGCCAGTCCAAATCACCACTTTTCGACATCAAACGGCCCGGAAACAATTTCTTCAGAAAATCGATTGTTATGCGACTTGTGTGCGGTGGAGCGCCGTCTTGTTGAAACCAGAACTGCCTCATACGCTTTCGACGAATAATTGGCATCACAAAATTGGTCATCAACGCTCCTGGTTGATGGTAACAGCATGGCCATTTTCATTTTGGAAGAAAAACGGCCCAATGACCGTTTTCGCACTAACGCCGCACCAAACTGTGACTTTTTCGTCATGAAGAGGCACTTCTTGAATCTCCTCAGGATTTTCAGTGGCGTAAATACGGCAATTTTGCTTATTTACGGTCCCATTCAATGTGAAATGTGAAAATTGAAATTTTTTAAAGTAAAAGCACGTTGAGTTTTCACAATTGACTCGTTCTGTTGAATGTAAATTTCAACTATTTCAGACTCGCGTGCTGTATTTCCATGACGCTTCAACGCGTATGTCATCACCAGGCGCCGGGCGCGGGGCAACCCGATTAGATAGCCTTTGTAACTTTTGGGTTTGGCGACCTTTCTAATTGTGATGTATTGTCTCCGGCGCGAGTCAGAGACTTTATTTTTTTTTGGGAAATTTTAAAAAAAAAAAAGATGGAGTGTCGGGGTGAGTGTCCGTTTTGCAGTGCTGAGTCTCGCTCTCTAAATGGTGTTTGTCAATCTGTCAGTGAACGTTAGCGTTTCTAATGTAAGCGTTTGTTGTTATGCTGCTCTTGTTGTAGCATTGTCCCCTCCCAAAAATTTGGCCAGTGGCCGCTTTCTACTGTAGGGCACCCGCGCAGTATTTTTTTTTGTGTGTTTGATGTCGTAGCTTGTAGTCAGATTGTTGTTGGGCTTTACGGGTCTTCAACTTGGATTTCATGGTTCCTATGTAGATTTTGTTGCAAATATCGTCTTGACCCCTTCGCATGGTATTTTGTAGATGACATTCTTGACATCCGCTTTGTCTATTTTCGATTTGGTCCTGTTGAAAAATCCTTTCGTCGTGTTTGACGGCTTATGGCTTATGTAGCGGTTTGATAGTGCGAATCGTTCGTTTTGCGAGTGAGTGATCGCTTTTTCTTAGGTTCCTGTTTTGTTCTTTTAATTTTACTCCGTTTTCTGTCGATTTGTTTCTTCGCTTATATTTGTCATTCGTTGAATATACCGAAGTGCCGGATGCTTTGGATGTTTTAAATTAAAGTTAATAATCCGTCCTGAGGCTGTTGGTTTTATGTACCATTTTGTTTTTAAAATGTGCCGCTTTGAGTTCCGTGGTTTAGTTTCGTGTAGCTGTTCAGCTCTCCATTTTATCTTAAAAGAAGTTAAAGTCGGCTATAACCGACTTCGATATACCCGTTACTCATGAAAAAACATGTTTAACAGCGTTGCCGCGTTGCTTAGTGTGACCATCCAAAAAAGTATGCAACATTGTTAGTGCTTGCGGGGAGTTCCGATTTTTGCTTATAACTTGAGAAACAGTTTATCCGATCTTTATCATTTCTTCGGCAAATCGATTCCATTTGCTAATTACTAACTATCTCTAGAAGGTACGAATCCTCTGTCTTTAAAACTGTAGGAGATATCAACTTTTTCCCAAATTCCCGGGGCGGGAGGGGCGTGGCCAAAATTTGAAACAAACTTGATCTGCGTGCAGAAAAAGAAGCATTTGTCCCATACATGTCAAACCCTCTATCTCTTACCATCTCTGAGATCTAGGTGTTCAACAGACGGACGGACGGACGGACGGACGGACGGACACCAGGACAAGGCTAAATCGACTCGGCTGTTGATGCTGATCAAGAATATATATACTTTTATATGGTCGGAAATGATCCTTTCTGCCTGTTACATACATTTGCACGACTTTAGTATACCCTTTTTACTCTACGAGTAACGGGTATAAATATGGCCGTTCAGTTTGATATTTTCGAAGAGGTCAATTTCAAGTTTGTCATATCGGCTTTTTATTGATATGAAACAATATAATATTAAGCCCCAGATCATATCATTTTTTTTTGTGTGGTGATTTGAACAGTATTTTCCATGTGTAAGCTTGGTCAGCAACTGGTTATATTTCAAAAATTTGTGGAATAAGCAGCCTTTCATCATTCCTTTCAGTTTGTACTAAAAGCATTATCACCCTCTCCCACAAATTCATTCCCACTACCCATTGTGAAATGCTTTTGCATTTGGAATTTGGTTTCGCAAGTGTTTATCAATATGGAAGGCAAGCAAAGAAAAGTCAATTAGTGTTCTCTCTCACTTCAACCGCAAACACACATTTCACACATGTGTATATAAATCAACGGCCTGACGATGTCACCAGACCTTTCCTCCACTTAATGACAGCTGCAGCTACGTGAGAGCAAACTGTAGCCACATTATTTTCATTATGCCATTGTTTATTTGTGCTGTCTTGGCCGGCCATTTACTTTAATTTCATTTTAGAATCGTAGTCGGGGTATGTCTGCGCACGAGTGGACACCTGGTCTAAAGCCAGACGAATGTGGCAAGGAAATGGTAGGACAATATTTCTGCTGCCAGCAGCCATTTGCATTTCATTTTTCGTCAAGCAAAAATATTTTCGCAGGCACAGGACATACTGTGGGTCCAAAGAGAAAGGGCATTGTAAATAGTTAGACGACTTCCTTTTGTCTTTTGTCTGTGGCCTAGGGGAGCTGTCGGGTCCGTTCGCTTGCCCAGCCTCTTAGAGTCCTCTGTGTGTGTATGTGTTCTTAGTCCATCTGTCATTTTAAGTGGCTTATTCATATGCAAGTGAGTGGCTTCCGGGGCTAAACATATTCAAGTGTTTTAGTGGCTCGTGTACATGACCGAGCATTATCATTAAGTGCTTATAGGCTGGCCGTCTTTCCATTTGGGTGGGTGAACAATGACTGCTATTAAAACAAATTGATATGCCCAGCCCTCTTCCTCTACCTGACGGTGTTCTTAGAGTTGTGGCATACTTAAATGGGGTACGGAAGCTGTGAGCCATATTGCGCATACGCACAGTTGCATTCTGAAAATAAAGTAACAGCTTCAGTGCAAAAGTATACATAATTCCTAAACTTTTTATTCTGCTCTAGTGCTTCCAGTTGAAAGCAAAACTTTTGACAGTATTTTAAGCTTTCGGTTTTGTTTTCTAATGGCAGCAAACTTGGTCGTAATTTTGATTAGCATAGCATTGATATTCTGCTCTCCACTTTACAGCTGCTATGAAGGCAACATCCAGCAGCAGTTGCAGCAGCGCCGCCAGCAGCAGCAATCATCCAGAGCCTCTGGCGGCTTTTGGTGCAAGCACTTCGAAGCCACGGCTGCCTAAAGTCTCCTTTGCACCGCTGGATATTGCCGGCCCGGCCGTCGCCACGTGATACGCGAATATGCCGCACCACAACATCGTTTGCGAGTGGCTACGCACCTTCGGGCTGGCTCAGTATGGCGAAAGCTTCTTGGAGAATGGTTACGATGAACTGGAGATTTGCAAGCAAATTGGCGAAATCGATCTAGATGCCATCGGGGTGGACAATCCTTCGCATCGCGGCAAGCTGCTGAAGAATGTGCGCATGCTGCGGGAGAAGGGTGCGGCCATTGTCTATGTGCTCATCAACGATCCGAAAGCGCTGAGCAACAGCAATGAGATTCTTGCCTCCGACTGTGATACGCCCGTGACCATGAAGGAGCTGGAGGCCGTGATGAAGCGGCATCTGGAGGCAGATGGCATACGCCTCACGGCGCATCCCTATTCCACACCGGTGAGTGAGTTGGCCACCCCACAGTGTTTGTTTATCTTGGTCATTTGGTTTAGTGCTGGTAATTTGCATGTGGCTCCACGGGGAACTTGGTGTAGTTGTTGCTGCAATGTGTGACAGTGGCCACCAGTTTTGTAATGGTCGCCGTTTGGGGAACCAGCAACCGCTTGGCGCTGTGTGCGCTCTAATGTGAAATTAACACGATTTTAATTTAGTTAAACCGAGTGGCCAACCGACTATCCGCCGGGTAGGGGGGGAATGGGGGGTCTGTTGTTCAGTTCCGTTTATTTTATTATAACATGTTGGTCTCTCCGGTCTGGGGAAATGTTTTTGGCAGTGTGTTTGGCTACTCGAGATAAAAGTGTGCAACATGAGATGCAAAACTAAATAATTGGATAAAAAAATATCTACAAATTAAAATCGAAAGAAACAATGGAAATTCGGACACTGAGCAAATAACTAAAATTTAATTTTTAATCGTTCTTACATTCAAAAAAAACTTGTTGAAGTTATTCTTGCATTTCAGAGCTCATTAAAAAAAACTAGGAAATATGTTTGTTAGTTGCTGATATATCAATAATTTAATTCTCAATAAAAAACGCCTAATTCACTTATTAACAAATACTATTATATTCTCCTGGAACATGTGTGAAAACATTAACTTGAAAAATTGCACACGCTTAATGTAGAATGCAGGAAGCTATAAATGGCGTGCTAAAAAACTGCATGCAACATGTATAAATTAAAAACGAAACGCTGCATGTAAAAATGTTAAATTCTGCGTGCACTGAGAAAAAAATCAATCTAAAATCAAGATTATAATCTTGAATCAAAGAGAAACGGTGTCAGAATTCGACTAAGACCAGATAATCTTAACCCAAGATTATATTCTCAATTTTCTCAATTTTAATCTTAATCCATCAATCTTGGATAAAGATCGTTTATACTCGACTTTAAGATGAAACAATCTCATTTTTAAGTATGAAAAAAAAAAAACAAAAAAAGATAAATCAAGCTGTAATTATTTTTATGTTTTTTTTTTTTTTTTTTTTTTGTGTTGCGTTTGATTTAGTTATTAACAATTTTTCTTTCTGAAAAACTTATTTAACTGTAAATTATTAATCTACCTGTACTGGGACTTGAACTGAGTACCTCGGGGTGATTTACCATAACACTCAGCCCTCTCGGCTGTTCAGCACCATTTTTAGCGCGTCACTAGTCGTAGTATAAGAACTCACCACGACAATGCCAGCTGAGTTCTTATACTGCAACTGGTTGCGCAAAAAAATTTCCTTCAACAACCGAGTCGGTAAGGAGGATGATTATTGGAACGAGAGGGTTGTGGTTCGAGTTCCAGGAGAGCCGAGATGTTTTTTTTTATATTTTTTTTTAACAAAATAAATCTATTTATATATATCATAAAGTTTTTTTACTAAAGCTTTACAGAAAACTGTAGGACGGTTGATAAATTGCGAGATGATAAATCTTGTTTTAAAGATTTTTAATCTCATTTCAAGGTTTTTTCAATCTTGTTATTACAAAATTGAAAGAATCTAGAAAAGAGATTTTCAATCTAGATTTTAGATTGAATTTTTTTTCTCAGTGTGGGCAAAGGCAAAGTCTACACGACAATTTCCAAATAACTTTTTAATATTCATGCAGCAATCTGAAGACTAAATTCTTAAAAATATGTGTTTCATTTAGCAAACTGCTTGTCACAAGTTTTAATTCGGTTTTCTGACGTAAAGATTAACGAGAAAGGCAAAGCTAACTTTCGTCTGTACCGAAGTTTTGATACACTTGAAATAGCTTGTCTCAACGGTTAGCGACTTCGACCAAACTTCGCAGATCAGCTTAAAAACATTACATATTACCCATGACCGTGTTTGAAAGCAGTTATATTGAGAGCAAAACAGTTTTTCTCACTAAAACCCATTTTTCGAAGGAACATTTGTATGGCAGCTACAAGAAGTAGTCATCCGATCCGGTCGGTTCCGACATATTAGCAGTGTGCAGTAAAAAGAAGACTCTGTGCAAAGTTTCAGCTCGATAGCTCCAAAACTGAGGGACTAGTTCGCGTAGAAACAGACAGACGGACAGACGGACGGACGGACGGACGGACAGACGGACAGACGGACGGACAAAGCTTAATCGACTCAGCTCGTCATGCTGATCAAGAATATATATACTTTATGTGGTCGGAGATGATTTCTTCTATGCGTTGCAAACTTCTGGGCAAAATTATAATACACTTTTCAAGTGTATAACAAATGCTGAATGCCAAATGTAGGAAATCTACACAAAAGTGTGCTCATTTCAGTTGCCCGTATGTAAATCAGAAGAGCAATGAATTCGAACTTGAGAATTACAAGCAAATAAAAATTGGTTTGTGCCTTTAGGCAGATTCAATACAAGTAAAAACTTGGATGCCTTGCCTTACAAGCGCGGCGTAGAGCTTTGGCATGTAGCTTTTTACCTCCCTGTGGAAATAATGAAAAAGCAGTAAGCAGAAAAGCAAACACAAAAGATATTGGTTCAGAATCCCGGTTAAAACGTGTAAAATTCTCACATTTTCGTGTAGATTTTGCATATATGTTTTTTTCTGCACATACAGATTGGTCAACAATT